>JBAJNP010004661.1:16772-27896 GCA_036877545.1 Yasuhikotakia modesta | reverse complement strand
CAAATGGCAGACAAACTCATTATGTATTACAGCAGGTTTGAAAAGCCCAGACTCGCTAATCTGCACTTCACACCAATCCCCCCTGCAACCCCCCTCCTCCCCCCTCCTGCTGTCCAACCTGCCCTCAAAGTCTGTGTGGAAGATGTGAGCCGGAATTTCACCTGCCTGTCTAAAAGCCTGCGCTGACCAACTGGCCTCAATCTTCACGCAGATCGTCAACAGATCTCTGCAGCAATGTGAAGTGCCCTGCTGCTTCAAACACTCCACTATCATTCCGGTCCCCAAGAAAACCCAAATCACTGGACTTAATGACTACAGACTTGTCGTTCTCACGTCTTTGGTCATGAAGTCATTTGAAAGACTGGTGTTGGCATACCTGAAGAACATCACGGGACCCCTGCTGGACCCTCTTCAGTTTGCGTACAGAGCAAACAGGTCTGTGGATGATGCAGTCAACATGGGACTACATTATATTCTGCAACATCTTGATAGACCTGGGTCTTACGCAAGGATCTTATTTGTGGACTTCAGCTCGGCCTTCAATACCATCATGCCTGATCTTCTCACAGCCAAACTGACCCACCCCAGTCTGTGCCCACCCCAGTCTGTCAGTGGATCACTAGCTTCCTAACAGGCAGGCAACAGCAAGTGAAGCTGGGAAAACTCACATCCTGGTCCCTCACTACCAACACTGGCACTCCTCAGGGGTGTGTTCTCTCCATACTGCTCTACTCCCTGTATACAAATAACTGCACTGCAAAAGACCCCTCTGTCAAGCTCCTGAAATTTGCAGATGACACCACAATTATCGGCCTTATCGAAAACGATGACGAGTCTGCTTATAGACTGGAGGTTGAACAGCTGGCCATCTGGTGCATTAACAACAACCTTGAGCTGAACACATTCAAAACAGTGGAGATGATTGTGGACTTCAGGAGAAACCCCCCTGCGCTCCCCCCACTCAGCATCATGGACAGCACTATGGCAGCAGTGGAGTCATTCAGGTTCCTGGGCACCACCATCTCCCAGAACCTGAAGTGGGACAAACACATTTGCTCCATTGCTAAAAAGGCCCAGCAGAGGCTGTACTTCCTTCGCCAACTGAGGAAGTATAACCTGCCACAGGAGCTGCTGAAACAGTTCTACTCAGCCATCATCGAGTCTGTCCTGTGCTCAGCTATAACTGTCTGGTTTGGTTCTGCTACCAAATCGGACATCAATTGACTACAACGGAAAGTCAGGATGCCTGAGAGGATTATTGTTTTCCCCCTGCCCACCCTCCGAGATCTTTACAACTCCAGAGTGAGAAAAAGGGCTAAGAAAATCACTTTGGACCCCACACACCCTGCCCACTCTCTCTTTGAACTGTTGCCCTCTGGTCGACGCTACAGGACACCAACCACCAGAACAGAGAGACACAAGAACAGTTTTTTCCTCAGGCTATATTCAGCCTGAACCAGTAGAACAGTAACATCTTGTTACATCGGACTATTTATTTATTATCTCTTTTATCTTATTGCACTGTTATATTTTGACTTTTTTGTTTTATGTATCTGCACTGTTATACTTTGTCTTTTGTCTTATGTGTCTTATGTCTGTACTGCATTTTTTGCACTGGAAGCTCCTGTTGCCAAGACAAATTCCTTGTGTGTGTAAACACACTTGGCAATAAAGCTCTTTCTGATTCTGATGTTTTAAAAAAATCCACCATTGTGCCAATACCCAAGAACAACAAAATCACATGCTTGAATCACTTGAGGCCTGTTGCTCTGACACCCATCTTCAGCAAGTGTTTTGAGAAACTCATCAGAGACCACATCTGCTCTGTGCTGCCTGCCTCTCTGGATCCGCTACAGTTTGCTTATTGTAGCAACCGTTCAACAGATATTGCTTTCAACCTACACACTGCTCTCTCCCACCTGGAAAATAAAAACACCTATGTGAAAATGCTGTTTGTGGACTACAGTTCAGCACACAATACCATAGTGCCTGCCACACTTGTCTCAAAGCTTCAGACTCCAGGACTACACAGATCTCTGTGCAGCTGGATCCTGGACTTCCTGACAGGTACCTTCCTGAAGTCAGGTGGTCAGAATGGGCAAAAACACCTAATTCCCACTGACCCTCATCACTGGTGCCCATCAGGGCTGCATTCTCAGCCCACTTCTGTACTCTCTGTACACTCATGACTGTGCAGCCACACACAGCTCCAAAGTCATTGTCAAATTTGTCGACAATACAATGATGATAGGCCTGATCACCAACAATGAGACGGCCTACAGAGAGGAGATGAGCATCCTGACTAAATGGTGTCAGGAGAACCACCTCTTACTTAACATCAATAAGACCAAGGTGCTGGCGGTGGATTTCAGGAGACAGAGGACACAATTCCTCCGCGTTCACATCAGTTCACATTGTCCACTCACACAGACGCTGGGCTAAAGAAGACGCACCAATGCCTCCTCTTCCTGAGACAGCTAAGGAAATTTGGAATGAGCCCCAGCATCCTCAGAAAATTCTACACATGTACTGTGGAGAGCATCCTGACTGGCTGCATCACCTCTCTGCAAAGAGTTGTGCGAACTGCCTGCCACATTGTTGGAGGTGCGCCACATTGTTACAGTTGGAGGATCTGTATTATATATAAAGATATAGAATTGTCTGTGTATATGTAAGGTATTGTCCTATTTGTTCATTGTCATTTGTAAATTGTCTCTGCACTGTCTAGAGCACACTCCCAAGAATTTCACTCACCTAGCCACAGGCGGTGATAGTAAAAGTGATTTGATTTGAGTTGATTATAAGTGCGAGATGAAAAAAAATTCACCAAACTTTGTTGTCTTTCTGTCAAACAAATGACTCCTTCTGGGTGTTCCCAGTTTAGTTATATAATCAGATCACATGTTGTATGAAAATTAGCCATTATCATATAGAAATAATGCAAAATGTTTAAAGAAGAGGGGTCAAAAAAGTGTTATTTTTTCAAAGTGAAATGGTAAACAATGCTATTAAAAGAAACCTAAAATGAAGTTGAACTAGATGGGAAAATTATTTAATATATGAATTCTATGAAATCATGAAAACATTCTCTGTATGTTTAAGAAGAAACTTTACTTCTGTAGTCCTGAAGATGATTCTGTAGTTGTACTGGGACCCACTGGATCCCTCTTTTTCTTCCCTGCGAAAACTGATGGCCACTGGCCCCAATCGCTCATCCATGCCAAAGAAATTCTGATGGTCTAGAATAAAACAATATTAATTTACAATTATTAAAAAATAACAAAAAAATAGCACAAAACATGCAAGCAGTGCACTGAAGCCTGTTAGCAATGACGGCTTTTTGCATGCTAAAAATGCTGTAATGTTAAGCCAAAAAAATACAAATACAAAATAAATGTGTTTGCATGGATACACCAACCTTCTTTTCATGCTAAAGAGAGCTTCCAAGTTAAGAATTAACATGGTTTTCATGCAGAATAGAGTTTTCAAGTTTAGAATAACACACAAAAGCATACGCAAACCAACTTACGGCAGTTTGTGATATAGATGCGAAGTTTAGTCTATTGATTCATGTACATGGACACAAATTTCATGTTTTTTTTGTGGCACTTTCCATCTAATGTAGTGCAATAGGAAATGTCCTTTGTGCCCTCTGCCACATTTTGCTTATTCTTTATTTTTTTTATATTAAAGCACTATTGCTCAACATTTAATTAGGAGATTTTATTCTTGTTTTTATTACTTTATTTTCTGTAAGCTACTCGCTATTACATACCATGCATATATTCCATGTATATATATTTTTTTTTAAAAATCGCAACTAATTTTCTGCAATAACTACCCCAGAAGAGCGGATACCCAGAAGATTTTTTCTTAATAATTTCATAGCCCACCAATTATTGTTTGAGTGTTTTTGTTGATGTTTTTGCATCCGCATATATTAGAGTAAATACGACTGGAAAAAAGGCCCGATACATGAATGCTGGAGGAGAATAGTGTTTATGTGTCTATCTATTATGTCTATCCATCTATTTATTAAGAGCTCATTTGCATAAACAGATGAGTGTCATCAACGGCAATGAAAATAACCTATTCATATGGTATGCATCTGTTTTTGCAAATTAACTCTCATATATACAGTGCTCAGCATAAATGAGTACACCCCACTACATTTGTTAGAAAACCTTTAGTTTCCTTTCAGAATGCCTAATGAAAGTTAAGGGAGTGGACCATCCCGCAGCGTCACAGATGTCCTGAATTGGGACACCTGCATAGGCCTTGGAGGCCGCCATACCACGAGTAGAATGTGCCCTGGTCCCCTTAGAAGGGGGGGTACCAGAGGACTCATAAGCGATGCGAATCGCATCAGAAATCCAACGACTTAGAGTCTGCTTGGTAGCGGAAAAGCCGCACTTAGGATTCCCAAAGCAAACAAAAAGTTGGTCAGTTTTTTTCCACAGGGCAGTTCTGTGGACATAAGCATCCAGTGCTCACACTGGACATATATGGTTTAGCTTCTCCTGGTCATGCTCCCTGAAGGGAGAAGGGTGAAAGGTTTGAAGTACAACTGGCCGTAGTATTGCAGAAGGTACTTTCGAGACAAAACCTTGTCTTGGGTATAGAAAGGCTTTGACCAAACCGGGGGCAAAGTCTTAAAAGGAAGGCACTACAGAGAGAGCCTGAAGGTCACCCACCCTCCTCAGAGAAGTGATGGCCAACAGGAACGCCGTCTTAACTGGTAATAGATGATCAGATATTTCCTCAATGGGCTAAGAACGGGGAGCACAAAGAGCTTCAAGAACTACAGCCAGATCCCAAGGTGGGATACGAGATCGTACCTGGGGCCTCAGCCTTAGTGCATCTCGGAGGAAACGTGTAACCCAAGGGTGTCTACCTATAGGACATCCACCTAATGAAGTGTGGTACGCAGAGATAGATGCCACATAAACCTTCAAGGTGGAGTAGGCAAGTCCTGCAGAGAAACGAGCCTGCAAAAACTCCAAGACTGCATTTACAGTGCAGCCCACTGGGTCTTGCTGGCGCTCTCTGCACCATGAAGTGGTGCTTCCACTTCAGGGCATAAAGTTTCCTCGTAGAGGGAGCTCTGGATTGTAAAAATCCAGAGGGGCCACACCCACAGCTTCAGGGGCCACAGGGGCCACACTGATGGGACTCTCCCACGGAGACCCGTCTAATAGATCTAACAGATCTGAGAACCATACTCGAGTGGGCCAAAGTGGGGCCACCAGGACCACGGATACCGCATCTAGCCGTATCTTTTCCAGAACTCCCGGGAGCAGAGCGATCGGGGGAAGGCATAGCCTTGGCCATGTGTGTGCCATAGTGTCCAGCCCCAGAGGAGCTGGATGAGCTAGAGAGAACCAAAGGGGACATTGCGCAGTCTCGAGAGATGCAATGAGGTCTTCTTGGGCTTGCCCAAATATTCTCCAAATCTGATTCACCACAACTGGGTGAAGTTTCCACTCCCCAGGCCTTGGCCCCTGCCTCGACAGGATGTCTGCTCCTACATTGCAACATCCAGGGATATGAATTGCTCTGAGAAAGAGCAGCTTTCCCTGAGATCAGAGAAGGATCCGGCGCGCTAATTTGTAAAGAGGGCGCAAGCGCAGACCTCCCTGATGATTGATGCTGCTGCACCCTGAAGCACCAGAGGTGGCAGGGTTAACAGTTTGGCCTCCAGGGGGCCCTGAGGAGCGAGTGATGTTAAGACCCGTTGCCCCCCAGGTGGGGCACCCTTTGAGGTCCTGACATGGTGGTAGTCAGGACTGTTTCCCTGAAGCACCTTTTAGAAATTAGAACAGTCCTAAGATCTTGTTTGGACTTCAGCTTTGAGAAAGAGCCCCACGTAACCCGTACCCTTAATGGGGGAGAACGGGTCACGGCGCTCAGCTTCTGTGTCTGCCTATGTGAGGAGCTCGTACATGGCTGCTGTTCCCACCTAACAGCATCAAAGGAGATAGAGCGGCGGGGAAGGAACCGCTGAAATGCCTCCGCCTGCTTGCGGGCCTCCTGAAACCTGTTGACGACGGAGTCAACCACATCACCAAACAGGCCAGAAGGCACAAGTGGAGCATCTAAGAGAACTGCCTTATCTTTAGGCTTAATCTCTGATAAGTTAAGCCAGAGATGCCTCTCTGCAAAAACCAGAGCTGCCATGGACCGCCCAATGGCACGGGTGGTCTCTTTAGTAGATGATGCTTCACCGGGGGACAGGTAGCTCGCTAACGCCTGTTCCACCCGGGGCATACCCTTATAACCATTATCAGCTAGCCCTGCCATATTACCATAAATGTTAGCAGCAGGGCTAAATATGCAAGCTGAAAATGGTTTCCCCCATGATCTTGATATTTCTGAATGAAGATCATCAAAAAAGGGGAGGCTACTGCGTGGAGGTGCAGGCTGGCTACGAAGAAACTGTGCGTCTAACAAACTTTTTTTAGTACTAGCCTGCTGTTCGGCGGGCCAGCTAATATTAAGCTTGGACACCGCTCTAGTAATAACCTCCACTAGCTCCTCATATTTAGGGGACACATTAGCACTATCAACAATCTCTACCTCCAAATCGTCAGTGGAGGAGAGGCGAAGAGAAGAGCCCTCCCCCCGGGGAGAAGTAACCGCACTGCGGGCTTCCGAACCCAGAGAGAGGGCGGAGCTAACGGGCGAGGAAAGAGATAAGGCAGCGCCCATCTCAATTCCTTCCGTTAGATCCATTTGCGAACCCCACGAATGCAAGCCCTGCTCTGCCTCAGCAGAAGTGGGACCCGCACCGTGAGGAACGCTAATAAAGGCTCCTTCCTCAAAAAGAGCCCTCCAGGAGAGAAGCGTGCGTAGAGGCAAACGCTCGCAATGCGCACAGTCAGCCCCCTCAAGAGTTGACTGAGCGTGCTTCTCTCCCAGGCAAACTACACACAGGCTGTGTACTGATCTTTACTTTCCCCTCTATCACTCTTAGCCTTTGCTTTGGGCATGATTGTCCCTACACAGACAAAATCACGCAAGACAACTTCTACAAAGCTAACAAGTGACAATGAAACAGACAATGTAACACAGAGCGCTTCGCTGAATGAACAAAGCTAACCCGAACAGCGTTTTGCATGTGCATTTTATAGTCTCTTGGTCATGTCGTCACCCCGCCTGTGATGACACGACCCCCAATTTGTGATTAGACACCTGTATCAGAATGCATAAAAGCTGATGGCGTTCCCATAGCGTTTCGACGCAGCTCAAGTTCCTGTAAGGGAACTATACAATACAAGTAATGTGTATAGAAAGATATTAATGTTAATGCATGCAAAGCTTTTTATTATTATTTATACATTTACTGCATGTATTTTGACATTTTTAAGGTAGAAATGTTTTTTTTTGTCTGTGTATGTGTGAGTGTATTTGTATTTGGTCTGTTTTGCTTTATGTACAGTAGTTTCTGCATGAAACATTCTAATCGTATGCACTCTAATCGTATACAAACGATTAGAGTTATTAAATAAATATGTAAATTAAATAAATTAATTAAATATGAAAAGAGTACAATTTTAAATGCAGACTGCTGTAATATGTAGAGTCTTGACCCAATTACTGTTTTCTAACCTAATTACACATTTTTGGAAAATCTTGATCACAACTTGATCAGGAAATTATATGTAATCAATAAGAGGTGATGTCACCAGCTGCTGATAGAGAAATGTGCTGGATAAGTGAGTTTCACACATACATACAGCTACTCAAACCTTTTAGGAACGTTGTGTTTATTCATGTCACCCAAATTATCACACAAACCACTAAAACAAAAGTTTACAGAACTAATGGTAACGCTAATGTAAATAAATCAGTGAACACTCTCAAACCTTCTCTCAAATCTCAAACCTATTGTGTCACAAGCACATTGTTTTTATTTTGTTAAACTAAATAAAACTAAAGTTTCATTAAAACTAACCTAAATAGTGCATTTACTGACACCTGTTACCATACATTACTTTCTTTTACTTTTAGCTTGTGTAGTGCACACATGCTGACTTTAATGACTTTGTATAATAGAAATACTATTTTAACATGATTTTACTTTTTAAAGTACACAGGGGTAATAAACCAATAATTTATTTCATAATTCTTTTTTATTGCCACTTCTAGTCTTCTATATAGCTGCACAATATAAAAATATATATATTTAAAAAAATGAGTCTACCAACAAGGGAAAACTAACAATCATTATGCTCTTATTAGGAAAAAAGTTATTAGTAGGTTATCTAGTAATTCAATGTTTCTAGTAATTCAATGTCTTTCCTTTCCATCCATAATAGAGCTGAAATATTTTGAGATAAATTAAAATGTGTAATATTGTATTATATTTGTAATATTGTTTTTTATATTCATGTTTTACATGAATATTACAATTTGACATTTTTTTATTTTCTGTAAAGTGTAGTAAGAGTTCAATTCATTTAGCTGCTCATTGTGTCCGCTGTTGGTAAAACAAGCATTTGCTTTTTATTTGTGTTATAATAGGGGGTGTCTACATGCGACATGACTTAAGCAGAACAGAAGCACCACCTTCCTGAATGGAACAAAGCATAGATTCAGACCATGGTGCTCAGTCCTAGCACTGTTTTCTTTAATTCAAATATTGTTTGACTATATTAAAATTGTTTGATTTTTTAAGACAAAAAACACTTAACTTCTGTTGAATGTTTACATGTTAACAACCTGAATGAACACACACTACAACAAACACACTTACCTTTCATGTAAAAGTACTTGTGATAGTAGCGTGCCCCTAGGTCTGTATGCTCTATGAAGTAGTTACTCTTTCCCTGCTGCTGGATATGGCTCTCCCTAGGCTCTTCTAACACAGACACAGCGTCATTGGGGCTTTGAAGGCTCCTCCATCTACCCCTGCCACATCCTGGAAGGCCAAGTCCCACACTCTCTTCACCACCCATCTCATTTCGAAAGTGTGGACAGCTGAGCAGGAGATCATTATCGTTTCCATCTCCTTCATCTAGCAAAGACTGCTCTACATCCTCTGAAAAAGCTCCACTTCCTACACTTCCCCCTCCGCCCTGAGATAGTGAAGAAGGTGTGGATTGTGTTAGTGGACGAAGCTGAGAGGCAGCTGACGCTCCAGATGTGATGTTTTTCTTACGCCCAATGCTGTCACGGTTGGTGGCAGCCTCTGTCAGATCAAACAAGATGCTCTGAACATCATAGTGTGCAAAATTACGCACCCAAGCACCACTTGTAACCTGATCACAAGGAAACTGAGGGGCCTGTGGATGGCATAGTTTGGCCTTCTTACTAAGCCCTTCTGGTTTGGGGGGTTTGGCCGGTTTGGAACTGTCCGTTGAAGGAGGGGCATTTGCTTGAAAAAAGCCATCTGTCTCCTGAAGTCCCAGCAAAAGAAATGGATCCTTGAAGCGCAAAGAAGTGGGGCTGAACGTTCCCTGCTTGTCTGCACCAGAATCAGAAGACTGTGTCTGTCTCTCTAGTGAAGAAAGGCTACCATATTCTCTGTGGAGGGACTCCCCTTGCCCCACTAAACTAGTTTTCTCACCCCCTGCACGAATTTTCCACCCAGCTTGCCCTGATGAATCTAAATCACCAAGGGTTACGTCACTGTTGCTGCGCTGCATTATGTGTCCACGACCCACTGTCTTCAGATTCAGTCCAGAAGTATTGGGTGTCATAATCCCCTTGTTTTTTTCCTCCCTTTCTCTCCTAGGGGGCCATTCTGCCATGACTCGTGTTCGCACACAGCCATCACCATCTTGCTTGGAGTCAAAATTTACTGTCGCTAGGGGTGGGCGTGGGCTTTGCCTACGAAACTTGCGAATGAAAAGATCATCTGACTGCATGTCTCTCTTATGTGTTGAGGAGGTGGGATTTTCCCACGTTTTAATTTCTTTGCCAGTTTATTTGCCACTTTTTCTCCTTCACCAAATTGCTTACTACATAAATATGCTACAGATTTTGGGAAACTCAAGAAACAGACACTAACATTTCTGTCCTTGCCATCAAGAAAAAAATATCCATCACTGCTAACAAAGCATTGTTTGATAGGTTCCACATCCAACAAAATATTCAGACTGGCAGAATGCAACCTTTTGAATAACATTGTAGCCATACAGCCTCAGGGGAGTATTTGAATCTCTTGTTACCCATCTTGAATTGAGTGATTAAGCGTAAATTGACTGAAGTTGGATCTTTTAACAAAACTTGGTCCGGTTCACAAGGTGAGTCAGGTACACCTTGTCATGGTTCTCTGTCTGGTGTTAAACAAAAGTGCCATGCCCTCAGAGGCCACATCTGCATCTTTCACTGAAACAAAAAAACTTTCATTAGACATTATCATTAGACAATTACAAAAATTAGAGCCATATGTAATTAATATTTTCTGAAAACTTTACAATCAAATTATAAATATTAGTTAACACATAGATAACATGAACTAACAATGAAAAATATATTTTTTACAGCATTAATTAACCTTTAGTAATCTTAGATGCAAATACAATTCTCCAGTTTTCCAATTCTGAAAATTTCAGAATTTGGACTACAGTATACAAACACTTTGTTGGCTGTCCTTATTTGAAGAACATGCATTTCGGACCTCTTTTGGAGTTTTTGTAAATAAAGTCTACACCATCATGACGTAAAGGATAAGAGAACTGTTGTTCTTTGCCAGTTATCAGTTTACCAGTTATACAAGTTAACAGTTAACAATAGCCCATTTTACACATGCTGTCTTTCTTGGTAAGTTACTAGCAAATCACTGTTAATGTCATGTGTGAACATAGAAAGGACCACTGGTAAACTCACAGAACACACTAAAAGTAAAAGTCTGGATGAGAGTTTTCTTCTAACGTCATCTAACATCCACAGATCTGGGAAGATCTTTGTGATGTCATGGTTCAACATCCAAATGGAAACGCGACTTCAGAGTAGGCTTATATCACTCAGCTTAGCATGCAGCAACAAACTGTGACACTTCATATCCATGAGGCTGTCAGTGGGCTTTGCCCTTGACAATTTCCTGGCCACACCCTAGCAACCATTTAGATCACCCTAGCAACCTCGTAACATGATAAATAAGCCATATTTTACTATATA
>JBAJNP010004661.1:0-10616 GCA_036877545.1 Yasuhikotakia modesta | reverse complement strand
TGTGTGTGTGTGTGTGTGTGTGTGTGAATATCATTACATTTTTACAGATTTGGATTTTTGACCTGAACGCGAATTACACTCCATTACATCCTGCTTCGAAGGGAACATGGACATTGTGTCTTTACTATATCTTTCACCGCGTAGCCATCTGTTTTTTGAGCACCACGAACTAAATTACACCCAATGCCACAAAAAAGAGGGCAGTATGGCTGTGCGCTGACAAAGCTTTGTGCATTCCATTAATAATCTGCTTGTAATGCTAAGCAAACTCACACCCATATTAACATCCCTGCCTATAATTTCCATAAAACGTGCATTTATAATATTGTAAGAATGTAGAAAAGAAATTTCAACGTAACAAATATGTCAACAAAACTACGCGTTTTAGAATAGATGCTATGAATCGTTGCATGCTATTGCAGCAATGACAGCCGGAACAGGACGTAGAATGAACAAAGAGGCAAACCAGCACGTCTCATTTACATGACAAATAGCAAAATCTACACAGACTGATTGCTAATCTTTTGCATAGCATGCATTTAATTTAATGTGACTTATATACACATAGCGGTTTTAAATAAAACTCACCGAGAACAAAGCGACGTGCGACAGCTATGTAGTCTCTTCCGCTGTGTTTTTTCCATCGTGTAATTCTTTAAAAATACACGTCATTTATGCTCAGCCTGTAAACTTGACGTATGTGTAGATTTTGCTCAGCGACTTCCTATGATTTGCAACCTCTAGAACAGGTGCAGTGGTGCAATGACTTCTTCCGATGCAAACGCCAGCGAGGCTGCAACACCCGGGCACTGCGGCGATGTTTTAAAGGTAACCTATAAAGATCTGGCTGATTAGAGATTCTCTTTGGGTCCCTCTCTCTCTGTTAGACATACAGACACATACCCGACCTAGTAAGGGGCTTGATCTGATCACACCCTTACAGCAATGATTTGCTGCTTATGGCAAAGATTGAGCAAATTAAGTATGATGGCAGAATGGATGGCATAATCTTTCACTGCTTTTCAGTCCTTATGCAAGCAGAAATCGCAATATTGTATCAAACAAATTATTCAGCAGATTTAAACAAATTGGCCTATTTAGCACCAATGTAAAACATTTTACATAACATGATGTTCTCTGGAAATAAGGGTAAACATTTATTTCAAATATTTGGTGCATTTGTATGCAAGAATAGTTTTAATGCAATTTGGAGAATTATAAATGACTGATAATGACTGAAATGAAATCACTGCTAGCTGCAGTGTGTGGGAAAACAGTTTAAATGTTAAAAAGCGTAAATGCAATCATTTGCTTTATATAGAGATAAATTTATCATTTGTTATATAGAGAAAACAGATTAAGACAATTATTTGTTGCGCAAGAAGGGGCACACAGCCAACCTACTTAACTTCAGTTGCCTCTCTTTTGATTTATTTAGATGGCTCCCTGGAATGTTAAATTGTGGTCAGTCATTAAATTTAGGTATGTTAATAAATTAAATTGTGTAGCCTGTAAGTAATTTTCTACAGTATCCATACTTATGTTAAATAATATTACAAAATTGTAGTCTCAATTCTGACCGGTATTTAAGATAATAATAAATACATCTAGTTAGGTGTAGATTTCTGATCTACAGACTTAAGGCCTTTCACACTGAGCATAATTTAATAAAGCAAAGTAAAAAGCAGACAAACTTTGATGTCACACCAAGACACTGTAAAAGTTTACACTAGATGCACAGGAAGGCTTTCAGCATGTGACTGGAACACCAGTCTCCCATACTAATGTTGGCTCATTATCCAGATACTGCCAATGCGAACATTGTCTTAATGCAAACTATAATCCTGCCACCCTGTCACCAAGGAGACTGGGGACCACTTTTAGGGTCCAAAACACACTCAACCATAAGGACTGACATTAAGGGGAGCTAGTAGATAGACAGCTGCACCAAAGCATTAAGGACCTTCTTTAGTGAAAATGATACCCAGCACACACCTTTACATCACCTTAATTCAGAGTCCTGCTAACAAGCATAGCAACTGTATAGGGTGCAACTCCGACATATCCCTAAAACAGTGGCTGAAGGAGCTAGCTAAATATTAGCTGTCACCATCAAATATTCCTCACATGAACATGCTAAAGGCTAAGGACCCTATATCATCCCCTCTGCCACAGTGGGAGAGTGCAACTTTGCCAATCCATAGGAGCAACACTCGAAAGTCACTGGCTGCATCCATATAAAGACACTGTATATAAATTGAAAGAGCAGAAACCAGAAATCAAGCCCCCAATAACTGCCAGAAATTGGGTTTAAACAGGTCTCCAAGGACAATCTAACCATCACATCACAGGAGACTCTGCCCAGTAGGTGCTTTGGGCCAAAAGAGTTTTACAGGCTTAACCTTTAGGACAAAAAGAGAAGAATAGTAGAAAATGGAAATAGTATAAATGTATACACCCATGTATTTCACCCAGGTTTTTGCCCTTATTTGGATTTCCTGTTCTTGTTTAGTTTATCACCTGTCTGAATTGAATTAGTTTGCCTTATAAGTTTGTCCCTTGTCTAGCGTTCTTGTTCTGGGGTTATTTAATGTGCATGTGTTGATGGGTGTTCCTTTTTCTTGGTTGTTCCCTGTTCTGTTTTGGATATCTTGATTAAAAACCATTTATTGGAATATTACGTGCTTTGCTTCTTGTTATGTGACTGGACTCCACTCCTGGCTTGTTGCTCCGTCCCACTGGCTTTGTCAGGCTCCTCCTTTCCTCCACCTCCTCCTCCATCCTCGGTCACACTGACTCCACCGCGGCATTCCAGATCCCTGCCTACCCCTCGGTCGCCTGTGAAAGCTGTCTAGTGTTCTTGTGTAGATGGCTAGATGCCCAACCTGGGAAGCAGCAGGGAGCATCTCCTACATTGGTTCCCACTTCTCCCCAGTGCCCTCTGAGAGCCACGTTGCTCATCACAGTCACGTCAAACATGGGCACCCCTCAGTGCTTGCCAATTTCAGACAACATGGGGAAAGTGCCACCTCCTCTAAGGTCTCTCTTGGGTCTGCTTTTCAGGACATCTGTCTATTTATTCCAGGAATATCAGGGGCCAGTCTCAAGATGCTTGAAATGAATGCGTGACAGCCTGAAAAGCACTGCCATATGTGTCTCAATGGGTCCTGGTTAAAAAATACATTTTAACTGCCGTCCATCTACTTATGGCGGGGTTCTTCCCATTCTGGTGGGTCCTATGCAGGCTTTCACTATGGAACAAGAAGTAGAAATTCTCCTAAGGAAGAGAGCCATCAAGGTGGTCTCTCCTCAGCAGATTTTGGGCTATTTGGGGCTATATAGAGATTTGGGGCTATATAGCCCTAATCATAGCAGCTGGTGGTCTGACATAGAGATTTCATTCTGGACCACACAAAAGAGTTTGGGTTCAGACTTAACACAGAAAAAAGCGTGCTTTCTCCAGCACTAATTTTCTGAGTGTAGTTTGAGATTCGATCACAATGGGGGAACACCTTTTCACTGCTTAATTAGATTCAATCCTAAGTGCAGTCACAAAAGTCAAAAATGGTGTGTGTGGGGGGGGGGGTTTAGTCTTTCATGTTTCATAAACTGTCTGGAGATGTTAGCGGTATTTTAAGCTCTCTGGCATTTCCTCTAAGATATGAGAATATAGCTGTGGTATCGTACATCAATCATCAAGAAGGCAAATTTTCCTCTTTACAAATTGGTGCACTAGATCCTTGTGGGGTCCCAGGGAAAGCTCCTGTCGCTGAGAGCGTCTCACTCTAACCAAGGAATGGCAGCCTGTAAGGCCTTTAATGCAGGTGTCCTAATTTAGGTCTATTGTGGTCTATTCATGTAACTTTTGTAAGGCACTATGACCTTAATATCCGAGCTATTTACGACTCTTCTGTCCTGGGTTTTACACATGATTTGGAGTGCATAATAAGCTGGAGGTGTTCTCAAAGAGTTTCGAGCAAACATCTCACTTCAGAGAACCTGTTTTACTTACGTAACCTGAAACATTTTTAGCAATTTCTTGAATACAGTAGGGAATGCAGCAGATCGAGGGTTTGGAAGATTATTCCACCAGCAATGGATATTAACCATAAAACTGCAAATAGATGATTGTGTACCCATAGAGGGGGGTATAACAAGACAGTGTTCATTTCCTAAACAATAGGGATCTGGAAGGAGTGTAAGTTTGTGAAGATAAGATGGTGCAGAGCCGGCGGTTTAGAGATTAGAAATTTGAACGGTATGTGTTATATTATACAATGCATTTTACATTGTATTATACAATGCAAATCTGCACAAGTGTGTTGTTCTAATAATGTGATTAGAGAATGTGCCCTGATTAACAAAGACCAAGTATTCTGGCTGTGCTTGTTGGTAGAGCAGTTGTGGTCTACTAGTTAAGGAGGCTGGCTTGTAATCAGTAGGTTACTGGTTTGATTCCTGTGCCGGCACGTAGCAACTTAAGTGCCCTTGAGCAAAGTGATTGCTCACTGGGTGCTGCAGGAATAGCTGCCCACTGCTGTCCCTGTCATGAAGGATGGGTTAAATGCAGAGGTCACATTTCGGTAACCATACTTGACAAAATCATGATGGTCACATTTTGGTAACTATAACTGACAAAAACATTTACTAAGAGCTGTGGAACCAAGCTGGACTGTGAAAGACTTGTGTAGGAATAAAGGCTGACCTGGAAGACAATAGATTTGATCTTGGTTAGGATAAGTTGTAGGTGTAAGGTAATCAGGACTGTATATCCAAGAGGACTTGAAAATACCATGTATACCATGTGTCAAATAACACTAGTGAAAAAGAGAGGAAGAGGCCGTGGCAACAGGCGGTAACCTAAGAAAAGTATATTTGCTAAACATCATTTAGATACCATTAAAAGTGTATAAACATATTTTTGCACAAACAAACATCTGACAAAATGATACAACATTGCTAACACAATGGCAGCTTTGAAATAGCAGAAGGTAAAAAGTGCATCCATGCATCTTAAAAAAGTGCATCCATTAATATAATTTCAGGTGCATTCGGTTGACAAAAGAAAGTCATATACACCTAACATGCATAATGGTAATTTATTTTGGGTTAATTATTCATTTTAACATGTTTAGACCAAAGAGCCAAAGAGATGAGTCTTTTGTTTAAACTTACAGTGTGTTAACTGAATCTCATAATTTTAAGCTTTCATTCTAAAAATCAGTTCCCAAACCTGTTTAAGACAATATAATTGTCACATATCCGGTATCTGTGGTCCCCTCTAATGACCGCCAACTGGAGCCATCACCAAAGTATTAAAGGACTACATTTCCCATAAGCTTGTTAGCTGATTGTTAGCTGCCTGTCTTGATCCCTTGCCTGATTTTGACTATGATTCTGGATTACCCTTTGTGTTGTTGTTTGCTGATGTTGACCCTTGACTGTTTTGACTATGCTATTAAAGTGCTGCAAATGGATCCAAAGTCTCATTGTTACAGTAATGTACATTTTTTGCATTTAAGAGAGACCTTTTTCCAAAGTGCATTTAAGCTATATATTTTGTAGGAATTAATGTTTCCTGGGAATTGAATGGACAAGCTCTGCAATGCTAACTTGTAAACATTGTGTAGTGAGGTTGTTAAAGTGGCCATAATGCGCACAATTCTGCCAATCTCATGAATCTTGAATAGTATTACTGCATACTTTGTGTTTTCAAAGAGTATTTCGTTTTGTCACATTTTTAAAAGACAGACGTAGTGGGACAATTATTTTCTAAAAATGACGATGTGCTGAGGGTGTGTCATGGGCAAATAAATACAATGCGGTTATGGTTCGCGCACGGACATTTTCTGACGTATGGGCAAGCTTTTTCTCATGCTGGGTTATGTGTAGGCATTCCTTTGCAGTAATGCATAGCATAATAAATAACAATAAATAACGTATGCTAGAAAATCTTAGGAAATTCAAATAGAAAATACTCAACTGTATGTTTCTTCAAGGCCTAACAAGATGTATAAATTCACCAATCTGATTAGGTTATATTAAAACTTGAATGACTAGCAACTTTCTACTACCAGCAACTGCATAGTATACATGTATCGATAGCGTGCAGACAAGGAAAACTAGAACACCCAACAATACATACACAACGATTAACTACGACTTAGAACAGACAAAGAAAGCTAAACATAAACAAACTTAAACAGGAACACTAATAATAAGAAACAGGGGAGGCACAGGAATAAACAAATATGGCCATAAACATGGGGAGAAACCAAACAGAGCAAAACACAGTTCACAAAAGGATGTGAATTCCCCTCCCGGAAGACACGATCTCACACCACAAATGACTGGAAGGGGGGCAAACACAGTCTTGGAGGAGGCTTCGGTGGAGGCAGAACTTCCAGGAGGAGGAGGACACACAGGACCAGGGTGGAGGAAGGAGCCATGGAGGAGACAGGAGGAAGCCAGAGCAGGAAGAGACAGGAGGGATCCAGGCCACAGTCATGATGGTTGCCCATGGCGGAGTCAACAAGGAAGGAGCCTCAACTGACAACTCCAGGGGATGAACCAGAGCAGAGTGATGGTGGAGCCCGAGGAGAAGACGGAGAGGTGATGTGCTGAGGTGGCACAGAGGCTCTGGAAGGCCAAGGCGGAGCAGGTGTCACTGCCAACTGAGGTGGAGAAAGGAATCTGGAAGGCATTAGTGGGGCTGGTGCAACCAAGGATGGAGGAGGAGCCGGAGGGAGGGAGGAGCCTAACAGACCCAGAGGGACAGAGAGATGAGGAGAAGCCAGAGGAGTGGAGTCCAGAGGTGGCGTATGGGCAATGACCAACCAACGCAGAGCCGGAGGGACAAGGAAGCCCGTAGAGCTAGGGGACTGATGGGACCGGGCAGAGCCTGCAAGGTGCATGTAAAAGGGGGAAAAAAACACAGGAAATAAAAAATGGAAAAATAAACCACGATTTAAAAACCACTACTTTTTTGGTCGGTTCTTTTATCACATATATTACATATATTTTATCACACATATATTGCCGTGCGTGTGTGTGGGCTTCCAGAGCAAAGGGGAGTAAACAACGTAAATAATCCAAATGGGTTTAATAGAACAGAAACACCCAACATGCATAGATTAACTGAGTTAAACAGACCTAAGAATCGACAAAGGAAAACAGAACTAGGAACAACTAAACAGGCACAGGAAAAACAAACATGGGGAGAAACCAAACAGACGGATCATGAGGGGTGAAAACGGAGCAAAACCAAAACACAGTTCCTTGCCACTGTCACATTGTTGCCTTACTGAGAGACTGTTGACATTTACCTTGGCTTAGGGTTTGGTAAATTGGTAATATTGTTTTTAATGTAACTACAGTCCTACTGTTAAAGACTCTACTATTAACTGTTTTATTTTCTTCCATTCTCTTTTCATTATGCAATGATCAGATATTTTGTGGTATTATTGCGATGCTTACTTGTAGACAAGAATGAGATATCTTGCTTAAAATGATACCTGTCACCTGTCATTTTAATGTTTTTGTTAGTATTTGCTATGACAGTAAATGAGTAAGCCAGTGTACCAATGTAGACATTATGTAACAAACAGTTAGTTCGATAGTTTCAATATTAATCCTGATTAAAATGTATCATTTAATACATTTATGAAAACAGTACCTTGATTTGCTATGACAGTAAATGAGTACAGGCATTATGTGGAAAACTATAGTTTGCATAGTTTCAATATTAATTCTGATCATCTAAAATTAATCAGTTTAAACATTTATGAAATCAGTACAATTGATAATTACTAATCTCTGTCTTTTGCTCAATATTTAACTGCTTCTAATAAATTAAGTACTACATGACACATCACATAATGCAACTAAACACAAATAAACACAACTCAGTTTTATTAAATACCCAGTATGCCTGCATTAATTAACACATGTAAGTGACTAAACATGTTGTTGAGCTGTAACTGTATTTCTAATACTGTTTTGTATTCAGGCAAAATGGGTTTCAAAACTGCTTCATGTTGAAATGTAATTTCTGCCACTGGAATTTTATTATTCTTTATTCATTCTTTTTGTGTTTCTGTAGCTAGTCAGTAGAGTATTGCATTAGCAGCACAATGATGGGTTTGATTCCCAAAGGACACATGTACTGATCAATTGTATGCCTTAAATGCACTGTATGTCACTGGATATCTATTGTGCATAGTTTTACCTGAGAGGACCACTTATTTAAAAGTGGGTACTTTTTCCTAATCTGTTACCCTTATAAAGTCATGATAAATATAGTCATGTTATTGGCACCTACATTCACAAAATCATATTCAGGTCCTGCTTATAAAAACAACCAAGAATCTGACCTTACCTCCAATGCAAACCTAAATATCTTTAAAACTAAAGAACTCAACCTGAACTAAAGTCAAGCACTGTTGCAGGAAGTTACTGTGTAAAGTGCAAGTTCCTCATGTGGTTGAAATGAAAGTGTTGACACATCTATGTGTGGAACAATAACAAAGAACATAGTTTAACATACAGTTAAAATTATAAGAACAGAGAAGGCATGCATTTGAATAGCATTACAATCACGAGCAGACCAATGAACAAAATAACAGAAGCTTTTGATTCTGTTGCAAATTTGTTTTTTATTAGTTATGTGTTTATTATTAACCCTCATACTAAATGGACAATTCAGTTTAATCCAATTGTATTTATATAGCACTTTTTACAATGTAACATTGCTTTAAAGCAGCTTTACATATAATACTATAATGCTATATAAAAAATTAAAACCAATAAAATCAAACATGTTTAACACATAATACATGGTATTATTGCAAATAGTAAGCGCAAGTTGTAAGTTAATAAACCTGATTAGGGAAACTAGGTTGTCATATAGTCAGTAAACATGATATGTATTATATTAGGCAAGATATGCCATAGAATTGACATCTTATGGGACATGTTTTAGGGGATTTGCAATAATACCACAAAATACATGTCTTACATTTTACTAACACATGTAAACAACACTTTAGGCTGTTAAATGAGCAAGAGGCTCAAATTCTGGCTCTTGAACAGTGTTTGGATTGCTGTTTATTTACATGCTTGGAAATATAAAGGTATAAATAGAACAGTATAGGTTAAATTTTTATTTTCTATTTGTTTTGGAAACATCACGCTGTATGATTTTTTAACAGTCCTTTACGATTGTTCCTTGTTTGTCTTTATGTCCATGTCATGGTGTAATATAAAGTGTTTCAAATCTTTATACACTACCAGAATTTCCTCAGAGGAAAAAATATTTCAAAGTCATTAATCAGCTATTAGTGAAACCAGTGTGTTGAAACCATCAAAAAGCACTGATTTGTCCAATATCAAACCTGTGATTAAAGACTATAGATATTGGCCTAGGTGTATAGAAAACTTATATCCTATTTTATATATTTTTTATATAATTTTTTAATATTTTTTATATTTTTTAATTAGATCAATTATAATATTTTTTTTTTTACTTTTTTACTATTTTTGAGACTTGTTAAAAACCTGTTATGTATTCCTAAAATATAAGTACAGTTAAAAAAGAAAATTAATTAATCTGTCATCCTATAATCTGTACATTAATTAATCTGTCAGAATATTAATTAATGTAGCTGTAATATAGCTGCAATGCAACACTGCAATGTCTTCCCTTCCAGACTTTCAGTTATGTCATATTTCATATGATGTGATGTGAATTTACATGTTTTGTTGCAACATTCCTTTAAATGTCCAATTTGTCCTCCGTCACCCAATGAGTGTTATGGTTTCTCATACTGTCATTATAAGCCCGTGCCCTTTTTGAATCTGGGTCAGCTGGCAACTTCATATCAGGAATGTTCTTGAAGCAGTTCAATATCCTAAAGAATCGCTGTCTGTCCCAGATCAACAGCCTTTAGGTAAAGGCATTATCAGACACCAAATGACTAAATGTACTTTGGTCCTGTTATGACTCATATTGGTTGCCTTCATCAATAGAAAATCGCCCTGTTAGTTCTGAGGTAATCCACTGCTAACAACAATATAGGATGCCCATATTTTGACATTATTCTCAGATTTTCTGGCACAGGAGTGAAATGCTATTACAGGTTCTTTTCAGAAAATTAGCATATCATGATAAAGTTGTGATATGTACTGATAAACATTAGACTTTCATATATTTTAGATTTATTACACACAGCTGAAGTAGTTCAAGCCTTTTTATTGTTTTAATATTGATGATTTTGGCATACAGCTCATGAAAACCCAAAATTCCTATCTCAAAAAATTAGCTTATCATGAAAAGGTTCTCTAAACCAGCTATTAACCTAATCATCTGAATCAACTAATTAACTCTAAACACTTGCAAAAGTTTCCTGAAGCTTTTAAAAACTCCCAGCCTGGTTCATTACTCAAAACCGCAATCATGGGTAAGACTGCCGATCTGACTGCTGTCCAGAAGGCCATCACTGACACACTCAAGCATGAGGGTAAGACACAGAAAGAAATTTCTGAACGAATAGGCTGTTCCCAGAGTGCTGTATCAAGGCACCTCAGTGGGAAGTCTGTGGGAAGGAAAAAGTGTGGCA
>JBAJNP010004660.1:0-32503 GCA_036877545.1 Yasuhikotakia modesta | reverse complement strand
GTGTGTGTGTTATGTGTGTTTGTGCATTACGTGTGTGTGTGTTATGTGTGTCTGTTCGTGTGAGGTTTTCTCTCAGACTGTGGGCTCCATCTCGTGTGAGACTCAGCGGAGAGTTTTGTGCATTATTTTGTGAACCATGAGCAGTAATTGGATGTCTGACACACAACAAATGTCAGTGATGTCTGACCATTCAAATGTTGACCAATATGACCATTCATATCTGGTTAAAAATACACTCTCTGTCCCTGAATTGGTGTTTTAAAAACTCGTTTTCTGTGCTCTCGGGTTCTGTTGCACCTCTCTGTGTATTTCTGTGTTTCTGTGAGTCAGTTCTTTCTCTTTCACTCATTCTGTCACTCATTCTGCCTCTGGAAGTAATTACTGTGCTGTGCTATCCCAGAATTCCTGCAGACGAGGAGGGGGCATGGCCTGTGTGTGAGATTATAGGAGAGAGAAGAGCCTGAAGTTTCTCCAAATTACTGTGACTTTCCTTCGTCTTCCTCATCTGCAGATAATTTTATTGTTCTAACTTGATTTTATATGAAGCATCTGGTTGTATTTTTTATTTAAAACAGGCGAGAGAATACAGACAGTACATAAAAATAACTCTGTTTTCTGTGTTGTACAGAATTTCTATGTTGGTGTTTCTGAAAGGCGTCACACAGCATTGTGGGTAATTCTGTACCCCTCACAGCGTTGTGTGAGTTCATCTGTATTAACCCAGTTCCTCAGCAGTCTGTACTGCTGTGACATTTAATGCTTTGTGCTGCCTAACTATGTTTTCTTCATACTGGGAGGTTTAAACTCGTGTTTGTGCTCACTGGAGTGTAATCCTTAAATCCTGCAGAGCTGCTTTGTGTTCAACACAACTTATGCAACCATACATATACAGCAAAGGTGAATTAAAGTGAACACAAGTTACTATATTTCTTTTCAAAGCTGTAACAATGAAATGTTTTTATCCCCTTAGCGGTGGACTAACTAGTGGACCTCACAGCATTCAGTAAGTGGCTGACTGGAGGCAGGTTTTGTGCTTTCATGCGTTTCTCCTGAGAGCAAGAAAAATGATGTGTGACACCTTGGTTATATATGTTGGTTATTGTTCCATTTGTGCAAATGAGAGCAGTGAGATTATGAAAACCCCAGAGAATCAGAGTGTCTACAGGAAGTATATGAACGTTTTACTTATAGTTGGTTTGAACATTAAACTGGGTTTGAAGGAATTTTGAAAATATTACCCACATTACTACTAATGTCTGGTTGGTATTGACAGTCGACCCAACTCATAAATTGTGGATCTGTGGATCTGTTAAAGAGTTAAAAACTAAAGAGTGAAAAGGGTAGAAATAATGGTTCTCATTCAGTAAGTGTGTGAGATGGTTCTGTTTGTGATACGTGAGGCATGACCACAAGCGGCGGTGCGAGACCCTGCAGTGTAAGTGTGAGAACGAGTATCTGCTTCCTGTTGAGGAGAATAGAAGGAAGTGCAGGTTTGGGGATGAGCTGCTGTTTTGTTGGGGAAAAACCTGGACAAATTATCCAGCAAACTTCTGCTGTAAGTGCAATAACTACAGAAACAGCAGCATTCCACCGACTGAATGTTCAGTGTTCTGCAGGTGGAGCTGTAGTAACGCTGAGCACCTCTGAAACGTCTGCGCTGTTCTGTGTTTATGAGCCGCTGGAGTGTTTGTGATCCCCCCAACACTTCCCAGCATCCCACACACATCTGTGTTGGCATAACGCTCATGTTTCCCCTCTGTGGGCCCATGGGAAGACTAGACTGTGAGAACAGCATCCAAACAAACGCAGCAGTGACACAAAAACAGCAGAAAGCACTGTAGGCGTCTGGATGAGAGCTCGTTTTTGTCCCTTATCTGTTTATATGCCAGTTTCTCCATGACTGAGACCATTTTTTTATCTCTTTGTCATTTAGATTAAATGTTTCAGGATGTCATTACAAGAGGACGGCTTTTTTTGGAACATTCTCTGCATGTTTCTCTTGAATTTTAAGAGTTGGAGATTGTTCTCATTAGTGAGTTTAACTGCTTCTGTGTGGTTGTTAGGCTGAAATGTTTAAGCCTGCATTTGTGTGGTGCCGGTCGCATGCCCAGTGAGGGAAACACACACCTAGGGTCTCGTACCGACTTCAGAGAGAAGATTATTCACTCAGTCTGTTTCCTAACCCTGATTGTGTCTGTTTCATCTGCAGCTGATCAGGCTTATATACAGGAGCCTGAAGTGTTTGTTAGTGTATTTGTAGTACAGTTTAGTTTGTTAATAGTTTGTTTTTGAAAAGTGAGCTGTTTTTGTGAGCCCCGCACTTCTCAAAGTGAACACCAGGGGGAACCATCAAATCATCTGTCAACACAACACACAACATTTATATTAACGTCACAAACGGGGAGAATACAATGAGAAATATTCATTAACAGTAAAACAGAAAATAAAAACACAATTAACTGCAGCCATAGTGCAATACAGCAACAATAAATGATTAATAAATATGAAATAAAAAAAGGGGAAAAGGTGTATCAGTGCATCAGTGTAATACTTGCTTACAGCTATTGTATTGTGTAACACAATAAACAATTCAGTACAATACAATAAAACTTAAAATCATTTAAAACAAGTTCACATGAGTTCATGATGATGTTCTGGTGTTGTCGTGGCAACAGCTGAGCTTCATCATGCCTCAGTAAAGCCCCCCCCCACATCCACATGTGTCAGTGTAATTACTGTACATGTTAAACATAATGAGCCAGTGTTCAGTGTTTAGTTATTATTTCACTCACTCACAACCACTAATACCTAATGTAGAGTGTGTGTGTGTGTGTGTGTGTACAGACACGCTGACATCTGCTGCAGCTTCTCTAAAGGCAAGAATCGCTGTATCAGCAATCACACACACACACACACACTTTCTGCTTTTTTTTTTAAATAGAAAAGATAATTGAGTATGATTTATAATCTTTGGTCCTTATGGGAACTTAAACAATGTCCCCACAATCTGTTTTCTGGTATCACTAAACATGTGGGCACATTCAAACTGTGACTCCTAATCACTGGGAGTGAAAGTGATGGTTTCTTGTGTAGTACAGTGTGTGTGTGTGTGTGTGTGGGGTGTAGCTGTATTTAAGCCCTCTGTGTGTGGTTTTGGCAGAACTTTGAATCTGTTGGTTTGGTCTTACATGTGGGTAAAACTGAGAGAAATAAACTTCTTGGTTTCTGTGTCTCCCACACAGAGTTCTGGCTCTGGTAAGATTTCTGTACCCTCTCCTCAGCTTTGTTCTTCTCTTGAGCGTAACGTCTGTTGACAAACACTGAGTAACAGACGTGTGGCAGGAGTTTCCCAGCGTGTGGTTTGTAAACTTTCCTCCTGCATGTGGAATGTGAGGCCACTTCTGAGTTATAGTGAAATGTAGTGATGGCACAGGTTGAGCACAGGTTGAGACATTGTTGAGCTCCTTTCTGACCTCATTAAGTGGCTGTGATGAATGGACCTATGAAAGTGACCTCAATAAGACTGATCCACACAGACCCGACACATCTGAGCAGTGTTTGGATTAGTGTGTGGAATTTATACAGCGGCTCTGCTTGGTACACAGACTTTGGTCCAACTAATTACTTAACCTACATTCCAGATATGAATGTGTTCAGAACATGACCCGGTTAATAGCCTCAGTCAGTAGAACAGACAGAGATGTGAGAAGTGTTATGTGTGTGTGTGTGTGTATGTGTATACTTTGTCTTGCTGGTAAATAGCTGTGTGTTGATGTTTGATCATCACCAACAGTCTGAGGGGTTTAATAACATCTTCTGTTTCTCTGTTTGATGAGAGTCGTCTGCTTTCATCTGTTCATTTATCTTCACTCTTTACAGTATGAAATTTGCTTTTGTGCACACTTTACAAACATATCTGCAGTCTAATGAATCTTATGTATTTTTATTTTAGGTATAATTTATGACAGTATCATTGAGATGCCAGTAAAGCGGATCATTTGTGTCGTCTGGTGTTGTGAAGAACAGACATAGAGACAGAGTTAAAACAATCAGGTTTTGGTTTTGTGAACCTAATATTGTTAAAGGGAGGAGAGAGAGGGGCGAGCTGAAATACTCTCCTGCTGAAAATGAAACGCAGCCCTGCAGAGATCTGCTGGCTGTTTCACTGTAATATATATATAGGCTCTGTTCCAAAACTTAGTGAACTGCCTACATGGACAGCTGCCTTTTAAGACAGAATGAGTAGTGAAATAGAAGCCTGTGAGTGACTGATTTGAAATGCAGAGTTCAAAGAAAACTCAGTAGAGTTCAGTTTTAAGTGAGTTGTTCGTTTGAAGTGCTGTCTATAGAGGGATTTCAGCAGATTTTGGCACACAGTCATGGTCTTAATGCAAACCGTTAATGACTTCATTGATCCGGTACTTTTCTCCAGCTGGTGGTTCAGAATGAATGATCCATAAAGACACTTTAATACATAGAGACTCATTCGGTTTATAGACTTGTGTATACGAGCGAGAGAAAGCGAGAGAGAGTCTCCAGACCTGTCTATTAAATGTCCAATCAGACGCTGGCTGTGTGATGGCAAATATAAAACATAGTTCCTGTGAAACAAGCTGAGATAAAGGCTGTTCTGGCCAAATTGAGTTTTCTGGCCATTCTAAAGCACAAAGTATGTGTGAGTGGCACGCTGCTTTTAGAACAGGAAGTATTGTTCTGCATGTATGTTCTGTCCCCTCGTCCACACGCTCCCCCTGTGCAGATTAAGACTTAATGACACTGACTGAGACACCAGATGGATTTTTAAAAGCAGAACGGCTCAGCAGTCATGAGTGTCATCAGAAGTTGCTTATGCAGATAAACGTGTGATTATTAAGAGATTTACAGTGACTTTATGTAGACTGGGACTGAATATATTATTGTTAGATGGCTTCTGAAGTTTTGAGGTATGTTAGTGAAGTTTTGTTTAAATGTTTTGTTTAAAATAATGCACATGCGGCTATAATTACATTTACCGATGCTTTATGCTAACATGCATTCCCACATCATCCGCATTGCCTGCGTGTTTGTGGCTCCATCACCTGCCATAAATATGCTGTAAACTGTTCATGAAATAACAATGAAGTGGCACCGGCCACGAGCGTAAACAAATACGCAACACGCTGCATTATTGATGGAGGGCTGCAGTTTCAGCGCATGGCCCGTCGGCAGCAGCTGTGTACTGCATGAAAGGCGAGCTGCCCGTCGCAGGGATTTGAGCGTGTCTTTGCCGTGGGTGTGCAGGTTTAGCAGTAGATGCTCCAGTATTAAAATAAAATTGTTTTTACTATAGTGGGTAATAATAGTTTTCACCCACATGTTGTTAAGATTGTGAAGCAGATACAGCCGAATCAGACCAGTTAGGTGTGAGTGTTTACTGGTGAATATTATCAGGGAGGAAACTGTGTTCAGGTTGTGTTCTGTCCTCCTGAATCAGATCTCAGCATGATTAAAAACAAGACAATCTCGCCCCATTCTCCTGTCACACAGCCCGCGGGCCACGGGCCGCCTGTTGCCATGGACACCTAATAGTTTTATTCCTTCCTGTAATGTGATGCATCTTATCTGGTTCACTTTTAAAAAATAATCCTCAGCTTCTTCATTTCATGCATTGTTAGATGTTGTTAAATGTGTTGCGTCTCGTCCGTACATCAGAGCAGCTGTGCTGTTTGTGAGAAAAATATTACATTTTAAAATGATGGTTTATCACTTTAGCTTATTCTTTATTAAATGGAATGTTTTTCCCATGATGCATTGTGGTTGACATAAGAGATTAACTTTTCCCTGTATGTAGAAAATGTACTCAGTTCTTAACAGCTTTTCAACGCTTCTCTGGTGTTGTGTGTTGATTTCTCATTGATTCTCATTGATGTTTATACAACTAAATGTTTCACATGCCATTGGAGAACCTCAAATTCCACAAAGAATGTTTATGTTGTTTCTGCAGAGATCTGTGTACTGTAGTTTCTGCTCTTATCTCGTTCTTCGGACCCTCTCAGTGGTCTGAGGAAAGATGGAGGTTCCGGAAGGTCTACAAATGTCTTTCATCAGTGGTAAACAAGCTTCTAGTGCAGCTCGGCTGACTCTGTTGTCTTTGAACCTCAGTGATGTTTTGTGTCAGAGCGACTCCCTCTCTCCTCCCGCATGTTCTTTCATGTGTCATCAGACATGCAGAGAGAGAGAGAGAGAGACATGTAATGAGTTTAAAGTAGTCTTCAGGTTTCTATCAACGTCTTCATCATGATAATAAGTGAAATCCCTGTTTTGTGGCTGTGTTAACAGCATGAAGTGTTTCTGCTCTTTTGCAGCATTATATCACGTCTGTTTGTGAGCGTTCATGAACTTTCCTGTCACTGTGTTTTTTACTCTCTTTCTCTGTGCTGCAGAGGTTATTGTGGGTTGTGATTGTATGTGGAATGGGAGCCGGGAGTCCTTTTCACACAGCTGTGATGTAAAGTCCATCCTTCAGTTAATGTAAAGATGTAGAAACATAAAGAAACACTAGAGAGGGAGATTTTTGCCCCAGCATTTGTCATGTAGCGACAAAAATAGCGTTTGCATTATTAGCTGTAGCTCAGACCTGAATGAGACACTGAAGATGCGAGACATTTATTTGGCTCCAAGAACGAACAGTAACATTAGCCCACAGTCTGAGAAACACACGCTCACCACAGAGCTGAAAATGTGCTCCGTGCCAACACCAGCAGACCACACCAAAAACTTCTCACGTCTTGTGAGTGAGTTTGTGACGCCGCTGTGCTGTTATTGATCAGATTTCTGCTTTTAAACAGCCGTGTTGATTTAAACGGCATGTTAAACTGTTACATCCATATCCAGAGCAGATGAATTATTATGCGCAGCTTTAAGGCCTGTGACTCTTTGTAGATAAATAACTCTGTGTTTATTAATGCTAGTTGTTAAAAGAAGTCATGGAAACTAAAAAATAAGAACAAATGTAGATTTTTATATGTTCAGAAAACATTTCAAGCAATGCTTGGCTGTACCAATCACATTGTCACAATGCTAGGTTGTGGCAGGTGGTTGCCAGGGTGTTGCTATGCAACCGCTTAAGTGTTGCTAGGTGGTTGCTGATGCTTGTATAGATCTACAAAGACATAATGTTTATAAAAGCAGTCAGATGTACAGAATAATTCACCATCTTTAAAGCATGATGATAAATCTCAGGAATAGCATTTTATTACTTGTTTGCTGTGAGAGGTGCAGATGTTTTGTTTTAATATTCTTCTCATCAGTCTAATTTTCACTGATGGCTTCGTTTGAGCAGTGGACATTGATTTAGCCTGCTAACAACAGTGGGGCTCCTGGGACTAAACAGGGGTGACGGGAAAACCGCGACATCTGTCAGAAGAACACACAGCCTGTTTGACAATATATGAATTATTGATTAAACTCTTGAATTTAGACGAGGGTTGTGTGTTGTTGTGGCCCCATAGCATATATGTATAGTTTGCATAATACCTAAAACAGAAAGATAAGAGATTTACTTCTTTACTTATGTTGTGTGAACTGGGTTTATAGTGTATTGGTGTATATTAAGCATCCACATGATGTGACAAAGACACAATGAGAACGGCTGTTTTTATTTGTTTTTCCTTCAGTGGCGTCAGACACGCGACTGCAGGACAGATTTGAGCTGTGATTACATTACAGTGATGTTGTCAGAATTCTTTAGAGAACCACTGAAAAATCATCTGAAAAATGTTGGACTTCATGTTCCTCAGGGTTCCTCAGCAGAGCGTATCAGAGATGAGTCCTTCTGACCTCCAGCTGTTCTTCATGGGTGTCTTACAGCAGAGTTTGACCTGGATGACCCACCTCATCCCTTTGGGAATAGAACCGTGGGTCTGCGGGGACAGAGGAGCTCAATACATCTTCATCAGTGTTCCAGAGTTCAGGTCGGAGCCATTAGTGGGTAGAAAGAGAAGGTGGAGCAGCTGTTTGCGTTGACAAAAGCTTGTTGCATCTTTTGTGTGTGTGGAACTGAGGTGCCAATTTCACACCCCCTCCTCAACCGTCAGAGGGAAGAGTGTTGAGCTGTGAGACACACACACTCACACACACACACACTCACAGATGTTTCCTAAGGTCTCCAAACATTTTAATTTGCTTGTTAATGAAACTTCTTTAAACACATCTGCGTTTCAGTCAGTTGAAAACAAACCCAGAGGGAAATTTTAACAAACAGTGCGATACATTTTGCTGCACTTATTTGCTGATTAATTTTCAGTCAGTTCTGCCACAGGGACAGATAGTGTTTTTGAGGTTTTTATTAGTGGGAACAGAAAACACAGATACTGGTGGTTCAACAGCAGAGATTTGAGAAGCTCTGAGTCTGATTGGAAAAGCAGGGAAAGTCTGTTTCCACCGACACTCTTGTGCTTGTGACTAAATCAGATTTCAGAATACCAGCATTTTCCTTTATTTGGGTTTGCTCTGAAAACTTTCCTCTGTGTTCTTCAGATGTCTGGATGTCTTTCTTCAGGTTGAATTCATTTCAGATGTGACTGTTTGTCAGGTGTGAGTCTGATCTCTGATTGGCTAAGAAAGTTTTGAGGTTTGAACAATAAAAGCAGCAGTAACTGTTCTGCATGATGAACCCGAATCTGAGGCAGGTTGTTCATGTCAGTGATGTTGTTGTTTTTGTGATAACTCACAAAATCGCTTTGTGGAGAGGAAAAGATCTTTCTAAATATGACAGACTAAAATAAACCTTAAGCAGCTGTGACAAAACATACTGTACATTTAGGGCACACAGTTAATGCGCTTATTTATTGTGTGTAACATGATGCCTTTATATAAATGTATTTATCTCTCTGTACCGTACTGGTATAAATTGGCCCCAGTCTGATGACTTGCTGTTGTTAGGGACAGCGTTTGATAAAGTACAGATACTGTGTATACTGCATACTTTACTGTATGAAGTTTTGCACACTGGACTTGCGAGGGCTGTTTCTTTTTCTGAACTGGTGTTTTATGAATGGACAGTTTGTGGGTTTGATGGTTTGTGGCAGTAGGGTTTATAAACACAGATTGTGTGTGTGCGGCGGCGGCTCTATGACCCGGCGGAGCGCGTCTCCTCTCCGGCGCTCCGGCGCAGAGCAGCAGCGGGAAGGGAGTTCCTGTGTTCCGCGCTGTCGGAGGAAATCCTTCCTCCAGCCCACATTCCCTGGATTTGCATCTTTTTTACTCTCCGTCTTTTCTTTGAGCGGATCTGTTTCTGGATTCTTCGAGGTCTCTGCTGGAGTGACGCGTCGTCTCTGGAATCTCAGGCTGCTGTAATTTTGGGAATATTTTCCTTCATCGCTCTTGTCCGGAACTTTTAAGGCTTTGATGGATCTGGATGCGCTCGTTTGGCAAGATTTACTCCTGACATACAAGGACACGGAGTTTATTTATCAGAAGAGTTTTTTCTGCGCTGTTCATGCAGATAAACCCGCCGCCTCTCCAAACCGAGCGCTGCGTGCGCAAATAGTGCCAAACGGCTCCTGTAGTTCTTATTTATCCTTGTCAATTATTTAAACAGCCATAAAAGTAACAGTAAACACCAGAAACAGTATAAGGTCCGATCATTCCCGTCTGAAACGCTGGGTTATTGAGAGGACATCATAACTGGACTGCGCTTTTACGCACGGTCATGAATGTGCCGTCAGGAGACGCCGTGGCTTTATGGCGTTATATCCCCTGTCCTGAGTCTCTGCCATCCTGATGTTTTGATGCTGTTCATTTTTGCTTTACAAATATGATGAAATGGCAGCCCAGGAAGAAGGTAAGAGACGCTTGTGTTTCGGTGGGTGTTGAGCGCTTGAGGTTTAGTGGAGCTTCTGAGTTTGGCTGTACATTTAAAGGGGAGACCTTTGGCTGTCCACGATGAGGTTACAGTAACAGAAGCTGATGTGCTTTCTTTCTGAACCTCATTTTCAGAAAGTAATTTTTCTGTCATTTTCTGGACTGTGATGTTCCTGCGTGTCCCCTGAGATCTGATGAAAGTTTGAGTGAAATGAGTTTAATGATGATGGCGATGAAAGCATCATGTGTTCCGTTAACTCATGCTTAACTGCTGAGAACCGCTGAGAAACTCTCTGACTGCGAAGATACGTGAAGATGAACGTCCTCTACTGATGTCTCTTAGATGCTGATATATGAACGCAATTTCATCTCCAGCATGTTTTTACATTATTAATATCTTTATTAATTATTAATAGTTTATGCAGTTTATCTTCTGCATAAACTGTCTGCATGTCATTGTTCAAGTGACTTTATTAGAAGCTCAGTGAAGATATTTCCTGAGGCTGTTGATACTAAACAGGCATATGGCGTCACCTCTGCTTCTTTCATGTTGAGCTCAGAACGCACAGATGCATTTGGTATGTGGTGTCCAGTCATTGCCCGGGGCCTGTAGTTGCATTTGTGCTCCAGCAGGGGCACCACAGGCTTCCTGTTCTTCTAAAATAAATCACAGGGCTGTGCTTTTGCGTTTTACAGATTGTAATGCGTGTGTCATACTGTTTAAGAGATTAAGGGATTTCATGCAGTGTGTGTGTTTTGTGAGTGACTCATTGGTACAGCTACACTCACAGTTTGTAAATAAGACCTCCGTGGAGATAAAACCTGATACACAGCTGGAGTCCAGCGTAAGAGCGCCAAACAAAACAAACGCTGCGTCTGTGCGCTGGACTCGGTGTTGTTGCTGTTGTTGTTCAGCGTGTAGGTGTTTAAAACGAGGATGAAGAAAACAGCTTGATAATTTATTTCTCAGTAGAAGACAGAGATGTTCAGAGCCGCCCTGCAGGAGTCAAATCACATCCGTTCATAAGGGCTCCTCTTTTCTCCTCTGTTGTGTGAGGCTGCAGCTGAACTCCAGTACAGTCACAACACATTTCAGATGCTGTTTCACAGCAAGACAGTGTCTTTGTGTCTACGGCTGCAAACACAAACACAGACCATCAAAACATTGTCTGAAAAGTGTCTCTCTCACACTTCATTGTTGAGACTGAAGGTATCTCAGTGTTTTATATGTGTCCCCCGGCTCCATATTTCAGCTTCCCTCTCCTAAAACACACAGAATAAAACTGATTCACTTAAAAACTAGCTTTTTTTGCTGCTCCTCTGGTCCCTGAAGATGAATCCCTCATTCCAGTCTGTGTGGAGATCAATAACCCGGGTGTGAGCGAGCTCTCGGTCTCTGCTGTGGATTGGATTACATTAATGGGTTCAGAAGCTCTTCTGATGCTCCCAGTGCTGCCGTGTGAACTCTGATAAAGACTGTGTTTACCTCAGATTATAAGGATTACAGTGTTTCTTTGGAAGTATCACGACCTCAGCAGATTTAACGTCGCTGTGTTGTCTGTCACAGGGCAGATATAAACAGTTACTTTATTTCTGCTCAGCTCTAATGCTCTCAAACACTCATGAAATCATTTAAAGATGAACAATCTGAGAGATGATGAAAGTTGGTGAAAGACAGAAACATGGAGGAAGTTTGTGCTCACGGTGAGACTCTTCTCACCTCTTGAAATGAGTTTTTTTTAGCTGTTGTGTCAGAAATGTCTCTCCTGCTCTCACAGCAATACTGTATGGGTTCTGTGCAGTGTATGTCTACACTCTGATCTAGTGCTGTAATCTATGATCTAATCTAGAAACACTGTGTGTTTGTGTGATAGGGGTGACAATGAAGAAACTGACACGTGTTATTCACTTGTTCTGATAAAAACAGCTTAAAATGCCAGAATCAGTCAGATGGTTTTGATCTGTTTTAAGGTTCTGAAACACTGGACGCATGTATTGATGTTTTTCTGTATCTGATTCCTGGAGATAAAGTTTTACTAAATCAACTGTAGATTTGAGCTTGACTGCTTTGATAAACCTGCAGTTGTTCCTGTGAATAGATGAGTCTGAGGAGAGTGTGTCTGTTGTTCCATGCCTAAACAGATTAAAATATCCCCAACAGATCTGAGAGTTTTTCTGGTCATCGTTCCAGTGATGAATGTGTCCAGCGGCCAAGCAAAGCAAGAAGCATTCACACTCACACGCTCTGCAGAGTTTTCCAAAACACTCCACCCCAATTATTCCCACCGTTCTCTCTCTCTCTATCTCTCTCTCTATCTCTCTCTCTATCTCTCTCTCTCTCTCTCTCTCTCTCTATCTCTCTCTCTCTCTCTCTCTCTCTCTCTCTGAGACACAGATACACATTCACGCATGTACTGTGTCCCTCCGAAAAGAAAACTAGCTTTATCTAACATGTGAGAAGAAGAAAAATGAAGCGCCACAGGGCTCTGCTCTCTGAGACTTCACAGAAACCCTCTAATGCAATTTGTTTCAATTCCCAGCTCAGCCATACCGCCCATTTACCCATAATGCACCTCTGTCACCTGTCACCTCGTGCTTTTTGGCAAGTCGTGTGAGAATAGCTCTGAATAAAAATCACTTTAGGTGTGAAACTCTGTATTTCTGGATAGAGTTTGAAAACTGTCGAGATGGGAGAGAGTTGTTGATGTTACACAGATTCTGTCCCAGCAGGCTGAGAGAATTTCTCTCTGTACTTTAAAACATTCTGTTCTTGTGGATATTGTGTGTGTAATGCAATCTGTTCTTTATATCTATTTAGGGCAGATCATTCAATCTTTCAGCATGTCACATGTCAGGTCTGGCTTCCCACCCAGAGGTTAATTTTCAGATGCTGTTGTCCTGGAACAGCTGAACTCTGAACCGTATTTTCCTGAATTAAAAATTTATCACAAAGTGGTTCTGAGAATTTAGCTGTGCTGAGACCAGAGTTTTGTTCAGCACTAGTTTCTGCAGTCTCTCTCTCTCTTGTTTTCTCTCTCTTTCTGACGCGTTCAGCGATTCATCCGCACCATATGTTGTTCCCAGGGGAAACTGTATGCTCTGTCTCGGGAAGTTTGTTTCCGTTTGTGAACAGACGGTTTTGTTTGTTGACACCTGCTGTTTTTAATGAAGCCAAATTGGTTTGTGGCAAACGCAAGTGCCAGACATTAAAATACAGCTTTAGCTTTTTCTTTGACACAAAAAATGTATTTTCAAAATTAACTAGTTGGTTTTGTGGAGTTTCTGTAAGATTATGTGATTATGAAATTTGTTGATGTTGAGACGTATTGTAACAAAATGTGTTTTGTGTTTGTCAAGCTGTAGTTTATCTCATTAATTGAGAATGTTTTAGTGATTATGCTGTGATATCACAGATGGTTTTTGTCCTCAGCTCTCAGAAAACAAACACTTGACATCATGCTTTCATGTCATCTGGCTGTTTCAAACTCTTCAGCTCCCTGACAAACTATCAGAACAGAGATAACACTTTATTTCTCACGCTGTCTCCCACAGAGCTATCAGAGAAGTCTTCCTGTTCCAGACGCATCTTCCTCTCACCTCCCTCATTACAGACCAGACATTTCCAAGAACATACGTCTGCTGAGATCCAGCAGCTCTGCTTGCACTCAGTTAATAATGAGTTGATGTAGCTCGTTTATGGATAAACAGATGCAGGTGTGGAGTCAGTCTGTCAGGGGTATGATGTCATATGTGAGCTCTCATTACCCTGATCTCATGTCCTGAGGGCTTCAGACGGACGGGTGAGTCTCTTCCACAAACCTGATTAGAATAGCGTTTCAGCTGCTTTCTGCCTCTTTAAAGTGGCTTGAGTGTAATATAATTACGGGATAATTTCTACAGCTCCATGAAATTTAATTTTGTTGTTTCATTTGTTGTTAACGTGGCAATAAAAACTCCAGCCACTGGTCACCAGTTTTATTAGTAGTGATCTCTTGTAGTTATTAGCATTAGGAAGTGTTGCTAGCCAGGCTTGAGCCTGTTTTGCCCATGTGACCACCACAGCTCAGCTTTTCTCATTATTTTCACACCTCAACCACAATGAATTGTCTGCAGGGCTGGAGTTGAGAACTGCAGTCACTCGTCTGAACTCTCTCTCTAAACTGATTATACTTTCGTCTCATATTAAACATCTGATCCAGAGACTTAGAAAAGACAAAGCCAGTTGAATCAGATCAGTCTGACTGAAATCTCTAGATGAGAGGTACATTTTAAAAGGGTTATACAATAATTTAGTTTTTTCCAGGTTAGTTAGTCCCTGGACTAGTTTTGAGGTGTACTTCATCTCTGCTCGTCTTCATTACCCAGAATCCTGTGCGATCCTCTGCTCTGATAACACTGTATGTGTCCCAGATTTCCCTACAAAAGCAGCTTCTTCAGAGCGACAGGAGCGTGAATCAACAGGAAGTGACCTCACATACAGCACTGGAGTTCAGGTTTTCCTCAGGCACTGGTTGGTCTCTGAAGACGAGATGTTTGTTGACATAATTTAACCACGTAACTTCAGACGGGTTTGTCTGTTATTGCTCTCTTACATGTCACAGATTTGACTCGATGGAAAAGACAGATATGATTTAATGGAAAAGACAGAAACATTTTCCATGAGATGGAGTTTTGAAACTTTAACAACCTGTCTTGTTTTGCCAGACACCATTTGGATGAAACGTGTCATTTCCATTGTGCTCAGATTAGGCTGTGACAGTAACAGAGACTGTTTAAAGCAGCGTTCGCCTGGAGATTCATTTCTTTTTCATTTTAGACTCATTTCTCTGCAGATGTTTTTTGTATGGTAACATCTGCAGACTAATTTAAGCCTCTGTTTGAGTCTGTTGGCAGTTAAACTGCTGCTGTGACGTTTAAGGTGCGTGTACCTGCTGGGTTAAACATGTTCTTGGTTGGTCGTTGAGGTACTTAAAATGTTTATTTAAAGTAAATATTTATGCTATATGTTTGTTTTGTTGCTTTGTGAATCTACATTGTAAGGGTTTTTTCTATTTATAGTCATTTTTCCCCAAATACTGAACTGTTAAATTTCTATTGTACTGAATTTAGCATATTGAAATATTATTAAAACCATAAACTATATGAAGAAAAGTCTAAATGGCATAACATTTAGTTCTGTTTGTCATACGCTGTTGTTTTTGTCAGATGTCTCAGCAGATTGTGAGATCTGATATCTCCATCAGTACAAGTTAACATGTTGTCATGGCATCAGTCCGTCCCTGCAGACTTACCGTCGCCCAGTGTGATTCAGTCCATGCTGGAATTTCAAACCGAGCCATTAAAAACGGGCCGCATTAGAGAACTGCGACCACAGCAGCCGCGCAGCCTTTCAAGCGGGGAATGCTGAAAAGAGGTGGGCTTCTAATTAAAGGTTTGTGAAGATTTTAGGAGACAGAGTGAAGATATTTACTTCTGTTTGTGGGTACGGGTGGAGCTGGAGGCTGCGGGTGCGAGAGGAAAACTGTGACCACAAATCAGAGAGAGAGAGAAATCTACTGAAATGATTAAAATTGGCTATCAAATTGGACATCATGAATGTGTAGAAAACATTTATTTCATGGGTGAGCAGAGAGCTGCACTGAGGCAGATTCACTCGCTGCTGTACTGTCACAGTGACCTGACTGACTTTCATTTACTGCAACAAAATTCTCCTGCGCTTTCTCTGCAGTCTGTCCTTGATAGTAGACCGTCCTCCTATAGGTTCACATTAAACTCTGCTCATTTCTGCAGCAAAAGCGAAAGGAAAGCGTGTTGACCGTGACTCGTTCTACAGCGGTCAGGAAGAGACGTGTATGCGTGGGTGTTGCGTGTTTACCTGCACTGTTAGAGACCAAGAGCTGCCAGCAACAGAAATTAAATTCTCTCTAAATTACTCTAAATTATTTAGAGACGCATGAACCAGGAAAAGAAATAATGCAATGTTTGCAGGTTCGTCTGAAAACATGCAAACAGGTTGGGCCTTCACAGAGCCCTGCTCTACTTCTGAAAGCCAATCCAGGAATATTGTCACAGATATTGTCACTGACATGCTTAGCATTCCACCGCATTTCCAGCTCTTTGCCCTGCGTTGCTTGCAGAGAATACAGTACAGGAAACATCAGGGCAAATCAACCTTACAGTTTTTTGTTTGATGTGTGTACACAGCTAGGGCATCTGTTGACATGTTAAATGATTTGTGAGATGTTTCTACATGTGTCCTGTTTAAAGCACCGCTAGCACAATAGATTCCTGCACCTGCATTGATACATTTCAGAACAATTACTGCTGGACTTCAGATCATCTGCTGTAAATAATGATTCTGTTTTTGTTCCCAAACTGTAGTTGTTTTCTTATGTTAGTGGAATGTAAGTTATTTAATAATTCACTTTGTTTATCTATGAAATATCAGTCATCATTAAAAATATTTTTAATTGGTGTCTGGTGAACCGAAACCAGTCTAATTAGACAGGAAAAGGCTAGTCAACTAATCATTCAGACAACTAGCCAATTGTGGAAATGTGTGTTTTGTACGACCCAGAGGGAAACAGAAAAGATTTCCTCTGTTCGTTGTGTCATGTTTAAAGAAATGCATGCATCTGTCTGTTCATTGAATGATGTGACTTAATGTCGTAAAACAATTCAAACAAATTGCAACAGTTAATTTCGAGTGTTCTGCTGCAGGCACTAATTCTGCACGTTTTTCAGCTTTCAGATGATAGTGCCGTACATGTTTTAAATGCGTTGGACATAATTTGAGGCAGCCCAGCATGCATTGCTGTCATTGATTGTTCTTTCCTTTGATCACTAATGTGCAACCCAAAGCATTTCAAAAGCGCTATTTCACGCCACTGGAAACAGATGCTAATGAGGCTACAATTGCATGCGCTAGTGCTGCGGTAAACGCTGAAGACCTGTTAATTAGAGGATGTCTGCTAATAGGTTGTGCTGACGCAGTATGACAAAATGTGACAATTCCCTTTGGAATGTGTTTTTGGGCAATCGCTTAAACACACTATACACACACAAACCTGATGCTTGGTGTTAATTCTGCTTTTACTTTGTGGAATATGTGTGAAATCTTTTGAAATCTTTTGCAGGCTGAAATATCAGTCAGATATGTGAAAGATTTTGCAGGAGTTTAATGTGATAATCTTTGATCTTCTGTCAGAAACATCTCAGTGTGGCTGCAGTGAAACTGGATGATGAGTGATGCTATCAGCTGTTCTCTGAAGCTTCTTCTTCAAATCTACCAGGAGGAGAATCCGGTCACAGATGCGTCCCATTGTGGTGTTGCTGTGTTTGCTGTAGAAACAGGAAGCACTGAGATGTTCTCCAGCGTTCAGGGATGATTTAATGAGGTTTTAAGCATTCATAGAAGCTCCTCCAGAAAATTCTAATATCATGTAGTTGCATAATTTACAGCTTTACAGTTTCAGGCACTTTTGATGTTTTCTCTGAAGTTGCCCAAACTTGTTCAGTTATTATTCTCACGCTGTGAACAAACGTTCAGCTGTGATTCTGTGTAGAAGATAAAGCTGTGATCACATTTACAGACTGCTGGCAGATATGTTTCCCACTCCCTGCGGTGGACACATCTTCTGTTGTAGAGAGATTGTAGAGAGACTGTGACCGTCCTCATGAACTGGCACCAGTCAGGTTACAGGTTCAGTCTCTAATGCTCTTAAATCACACGCTTTCCCTCAGACTGGATGTGTCTCATCTCTCCTGTGGCTCTTTAAGGGCTTGTAATGGCACTGAGAGTGGATTATGTTGTTGGCTGTGTGGTTTGGCCGCATCACCACATCAGACGTGATCTCACCAACACTGCGCTGCGTTCTGAAAGATCTGTTACTGTCTGGATGACCTGAGACATTATCTTCACTTTATTTTAGTGTTAAAATTACAGCTGGGTCTGTTTTCATTGTTGGGCTCATAAAGTTACATTATATTAGGAGATGCACCTAATATTAGTTTATGTTTCAGATTTGTGTGTGTGTGAGAGCTGTACTGATGTCAGGCCGGGCACTCGGTGCTCCTGAACACCAGATGATCTCTCATCACCACTCGTCAGAGAGACTGTTTGATTTCAGTTATACAGCGCAGCTTTATCAGCCCTACCTAGAGCAGAGCTGTAATTAGGGGGGATAAGATCGGACCCTCGCTGTGTGTGCATGATGGAGAAGGAAGTGCAGCAGGTTCATTACCATCACAGGAAGAGCATCTGAGGAACAAACACTCTGAATGAAGCTGTTGTCAGCCTGAAGGTCTCTGCTCTGCATCACACAAACAAACCAAAGCTGTAATGTTCTCATGTAAGCTGTGTCTGTCTCTCAGCTGCTGTGGATCTCACAGAACCCCACAAACATCATCCTGCACTCCTCAACATCATGTTTTTCTCTGGTTGCTTTCACAGCTTCTTCATCTTCTCCCAGTTTCTGAGACGCGTCTAATTATTTCCTGAGCTTCTGAAATGCCACAGTGAATTTGAGAGGGTTTCAACGTGGCCACGAATTTAAAAACATGCAAGTGGAATTCAAAACAAAACACTCCAGATTTCTAACACACACTTTTCTTTAGTGTACGAGTTAGCATAAGCAGTGATGAAGTACGTTTAATAATAAATGTGTGAGCGCTGCTCTCCAGTTGGCATGAAGTCACTCATTTCTCAGATGCAGATTAATGACATTTGATTGGTTTCCCACAGGACGTGGATTAATATTCCTGCAGATTAGCCCTGTTGTTTTGGGCTGCGTTTCATGTTTCGATTAAGATTGGTTGTTTGTGTTGTGTCTTAATCTCCCTGCAGTTGGACACAAAACTGCCCCCCTTAACCAGATCTGGGGTTTAACTGGTGTGGCTGAGCCAGGAGTGTCTGAAAAATCTCTATTTTTGCGTTTTGAAAAATGTTTATTGCAGTTTGATGTTGAATCTCACAGATTTTTTTAATTCCCACATTTATGTGTAATATTGAATTCAGTTTTGAGCTGATCTGAGAGAAACTGGGATATTAAAGAGTCCTGAAGTGATTTCTGAGACATGATGCATTAAACATGATTTTATTTTTTTAATGAAGTGTCTTCATATGGATCTTCTGCTGTAGCTCTCACGTCTCATTCTGCTAAATGTCTTACTGTATGTGATGTTCTTCAGAAGTAAATGTTCTAACAGTGGTGAAATGACCTCAAACCTCAGAACCACATAATTCCATGTGATGCATCGCTCTGGATTTCTATGAGGGTATTATGGGTAGTGCTGCATTTGTAGCTCACCTGAAGCTCATGTCTACATGCTGTTCCTCAGGGAACTGGTGGGAGAAGATGAGTTAACGTACCATTTACTGCTTCACTGGCACCTTTCTGCTGACAGCTGCTCTCCCTCCTCATGATGTGCTAAAGGACAAATTTTGTGTCTCAGGACTGGCAGCCACAGCGTAGGAAAAACAAGCCTGAAGATGTTGGCAGTTCTCTGAGAAACTTCCCAGCAGTTGTGAAAGGTTTAGTAACTGCATCACACACCTTGATTAATGCATCAGAAACGTGTTCAGCTGCAGTTTTTGTGCTTCCTCTCTTCTTCTGTCAGACTGTGTTTGTCGCCATCTGGTCTTGATTATAGTAACCATCAATAATTGAAGCATCTTTTAATTTGCTGACGTCCCGCTGTCGCTGCTTTTCAAACTTGAATTCCCCGTCAGTTAATAGATGTTAAACTGTTTGTCCAATTATAAATTCTAACATTCAAGAGACCCAAAATGAGAAGTTCTGGCGTCAGAACCACAGAATGAATGTGCAGTCAGAGGCTTGTGTCGCGTGCAGCGCTGGTGCTGCAGACAGCTGTGATTACAGTGTTTCTTCAGCGCGTTGCGTTCTGTCATTGTTCTGTGTGAGAAAGTTGTGACAGGCTTTAAATGCGAACTGCGGTGCATTGATTTCATGTTTGAAGTGTGACCTTTCTCAGCGCATCCCTCCACAGTTTGACGTGTGCCGTCGATTGATGGTGCAGAAACACCATGTGATTGTGCAGTAAATGTGTTTTGGCCACCAGCTGAGATATATTTAGATATGAATGTCACATTTATCAGACGCTCAACAGTGTGTTTCAGTGTGTGCAGAAAATGTTGTTTATGTTTTTTAGACAATACTCAGTGTTTAGTAGATGTATAGAATGTGCAGAATAATCTTTTTAATATTTTTAATAATACAGTTAATAATCACATCTGACTACTTAAGAAGAAAAAACACATTTGGTTAAAAATTGCGTTAGTGAAAGTGAATTAAATCTCAGTCATATGATGATATTAGTGTTGCAGTAGCTGTCAGGTGTTCCAGTATGTTGTTAAAAGGTTGCTGCAGCGTTCTGGATAGTTGCTTGCTGGCTCAGGTCAAAAGACATTCATGTTCTCAGGAAAGGTTTGTGATGTTTTCAGAGGATCTTCCTGCTTCTGTCCTCAGGCGTACTTCAGACAGGGTGTTGCCCTGCAGTATCTGGGGCGGCATGCGGACGCTCTCGCTGCATTCGCATCCGGGTTGGCGCAGGACCCCAAGAGTCTGCAGCTGCTGGTGGGGATGTTGGAGGCTGCCATGAAGTCCCCACTGCGAGGTACACGAGTGTGTGTGAGTGTGTGGTAAAATAGCAGCACAAGAGATTGTTTCCACAGCCGGGATGTAATGGTTTTCATCTCTGCTTCATATAGTAAATCTGGATTCTTTTTAGGAATTAGATGTTTTAAGGTGAATTTTCTGCAGGAAAAATAGTTTGAGTTTGTGGGACTGGTTTGAATAATTATCTCAACTTCTGCAAATAAAAGCTGCTTCACTGAACACTAAATCCTTGCATTAGCTTAATTTGTACAACGCTTAATTTCACAACCTAACCCTTTTAAATGTACTCTTTAAAAAACATTGGTTTGAACTTCTCTTCGTTTCTCTTGATCTGCAGAGTCTTTGGAGCCCACCTACCAGCAGCTGCAGAAGATGAAGCTGGACAAGAGTCCGTTTGTAGTTGTGTCTGTGATTGGCCAGGAGCTTTTGACCGCCGCCCACCACGGCGCCTCAGTGGTGGTTCTGGAGGCAGCGCTGAAGATCGGCACCTGCAGCCTGAAGCTGCGCGGCTCCGTTTTCTCTGCGCTCAGCAGCGCTCACTGGTCATTGGGCAACACGGAGAAGAGCACTTCCTACATGCAGCAGGACCTGGAGGTGGCCAAAACTTTAGGTGAAGTTATAATATTAAGCTTCATGTGATGGAGTAACAGAGTCTCTGATTCCTGAAAGCCTCAAAGTGACACTGGTGGTCCGGTTATCTTCTCACAAAGAGAATTATTTGGACCCACCTGCTGAGAAAGTCTCAGAGTAATTAAGTGAAGTGAAGTCACAACAGTTGTCACCTCTGTAAACCTTGTGAGGTACATACAGTCTTCTGCTTTCAGACCTAAACATTCTCCTCACACCTCCAGAGGATCTCACAGCTGGTTTCTCACCCGTCTGTGTGCTCACTGCGCTCAACTGTGATCGTTCTTCACACATTAAAACACAGCTGAGCTCTCTCGCTGTTTCTCTGCCTTGTCTGTCTCATCAGAGCCTGATTGTGTTGAGAATGAGAGTCTGATGCCGCCTGATAACATGCGCAGATGTTGCAGGTTCTGATGATGTCATCGCTGTGTAATCTTAAAGTCTGGAGAGAGTTTACGGAAGAGTTTTTAGAAACTTTAAACTGTTGTAATCTTGGTTGTTTCATTTAAACAGCATTGAGAACATTATACATGCATTATTAGTTTCCTCTGGCTTCAGAAAGAGATTTTAACAGCATTTTAAACTGTGCTCAGATCTGTCATGTCAACCTCTGTCAAAACCCAAGCATCTCTTCAGCTTTTACTTTGTCATTGTTGTGCAGGAGACTGTGAGTTTGTGTGAAAGCGTCTGATGAATCTGTGTTCCTCCAGGTGACCAGACAGGCGAGTGTCGCGCTCACGGGAATCTGGGCTCGGCCTTCTTCTCCAAAGGGAATTACCGTGAGGCTCTGAGTAACCACAGACAACAACTCGTCCTGGCCATGAAGCTCAAGGACAGAGAGGTAAACAGCCACTAACCAACCCGTGGTGTGTGTGTGTGAGAGTGTGTGTGAGAGTGTGTGTGTGGATAATTCTGTTTAGTGTTTCCCCCTGAGAGCAGAAGTCACGCAGCATGAGAGAGAAATGACTGAAGAACATGCTAATAAAATAATTCATCCCTTCATCTTACAGACGACACCTGCGGGAGACACTCATTATGTTCTGTCATCTTTCCTGCCTTCAGTCTCCATATCACATCTTCTCTCTGACACTCCTCTGCGCTCATGTCTCTCATCTCATTCCTATCTCTCTCTCTCTCTCTCTCTCTCTCTTTCTCTCTCTTTCTGTCTATAGCTGTCCAGGACTCACACATGACCTCAGTTCTGAGCGCAGAACGAAAGGTTTGTGACTGTGTGACAGATGAGAGAGAGCGTTATTGAATGAAAGTGGACATGCTTCTGTCAGTCTGCATGGAGATTTGAACGTGCTGTGCTGTCTCACACACACACAGCTAACCTGGTAAAATCCCTCTTTATGGAAAATTTCTCTCCCCATAAATGAGTCTCTAACAGAAATCCAGTGGGGTTTCCATGGGAACCGTTTCACAGATCTGTGGGCAAAACCTCAGATGAAAAGCTGGTGTGTAGGACACACAACAACAGAGATTAGATGATGAGTGTGTGTGTTGTCTGTGTTTCACCTTCCGTTCACTCAGGGCTGTCCCAGCACATCCTGGAGATGCAGAAGATCTTCACTGAACATCTGGTTGTGTTTCAGTCATTACAGGCTGGGATGTTGTTATCATAGAAACAGTCAATGACAAGATCTCTGTCCAACTGTGACGTTGTTTGGAGCTGCGGCTGAAGGGCTTCACATCTGCAGCATGATCTTCAGTGAGACAGCTTGTGTTCTCAGTGTGTTCAGAGTCTCTGCAGGTTTAAAGGCTTTTGTGAGAGATCAGTGTCTCTCATTCCACTGGTCTCACAGGTTTTGTTCTCACACATGTCATGGTTTCTGGAGCTCAGTGACTCTGGACACAAACAGAAGAGGAACTGCTTTGATGTGTCCAATTGGTGTATCATTTTAAAAATATATGGCATAAGGTTTAAAATTTACAGGTGTAGTTGTCCTTTTATCTCTACAGTCACTGCTGTGCATGTATTCACAGTGTGAAATGTGTATCACCCATAAAGATTATGGTTCAGGTTTTACTCTTGTCACACAGGAAATGTAAAACAAGCTTGTGATCAGTCAGTTTAGATACATTCCTCTGGTTTATGTGTTGTTCGTTATTCTCCACAGGCAGCGTCTTCTGCTCTTAGCAGTCTGGGTCATGTCTACACGGCCATTGGCGATTACCCCAACGCTCTGGCCAGCCACAAGCAGTGCGTCCTGCTGGCTAAACAGTCTAAGCACCAGCTGTCTGAGGCCAGAGAACTCGGCAACATGGGTGCGGTTTACATCGCCATGGGCGACTTTGACAACGCTGTGCAGTGCCACGAACAGCACCTGAGCATCTCCAAGACCCTGGGGAACAAACGCGAGGAGGCGCGCGCCTACAGCAACCTGGGCAGCGCTTACCACTACCACAGAAACTTTGACAAGGCCATGTCATACCACACCCACGTGCTGGAGCTCGCCCGGGAGCAGCAGGAGAAGAGCATCGAGATAAGGGCGTACGCAGGGCTGGGCCACGCCGCCCGATGCATGCAGGACCTGGAGAGGGCAAAGCAGTACCACCAACAACAGCTCAGCATCGCAGAGGAGCTGAAGGACCGCGCCGCAGAGGGACGGGCATCGTCTAACCTGGGTGAGAGCTTTTATTCCCATTTTATGTTGAATTAAATGCCCTCACACATTAGCACATTGTGTTTTGAACACTTGCTTTCAGAGGTTGTTAGCACTGCATTAATCTAGAGTTATAAACATCACTGGGTTACATGTAGTGCTAAAAACCTCCTACAGTTCCAGTTGAGAGAGTGGTTACAGTGGCCTCAACACTGGGTTAATAAACCCTGAGGCTTCTTGATGTTTTGATGTGACAGTTGTACCAGCGGAACATTTGAGGTTCTGTTTCCGCAGACGGACGGTCTCCAGTTCTCTGAGCAGAATCCAAAACCACAAGCACCAGTAATAGAGGAAAAGCTCCTATATTCACATCTTCATTCAGCAACAAATGCTGTTTGAAACTGAGGATTTCAAACAATTTGAATGGCTAGATGCCCTTGCTTTACTCATAAAGGTTAAATGGGTGTTTATCAACAACCTACAGCTGGTGAGAAACTTTAACCACAATTTGCTGAAGCTGAAAGTAGCAGAAGATAATAAACACCAGCTTCAGACCAAATTATGTCACATTCAGCCTGATGCCAGTCAACCGCAGATTTACAACCGTTTATTGCCAATAACAAACTGACCCAAAACTCACAGGAACTTTAGTTTAAAGTCTGTGATTGTCCTTATTTTCCCTGGAGCTTTTAAAGCTCTGACTGTAAATCATATAACAGAACGTCAGACACTCTGAACTGAACAAGACGCAGAAATCATAACTAATGAACACAAATTTCAAACTGACCTGCTGAAATATAGCCAGACTCCAGTGAGCAGTCAGGCTAACACAGGAACACACTCGCAGTGGCTCTTTACAGTCATAGTAAATAATCAAAGTTTGCTGATTATGGGGTTAAGTCTTAATAATTGAAAATCTGCTGAAATCTGGGGCTGTTTTACAGGAAGTGATGCGCTGTACTGGACCTTTAGTGTCACAATACCAGTTTGCCACAAATCTAACTGGATTTACCACAAGCTGGTACTCCTGCCCTGGCATAGGAGTGTTAACACTGAGCAGTTGAGCCCCCTCACACACACACATACATGAACACACACACACATACATATACACACACACACACACACACACACACACACTCATGCTTAACCAACAATCTAATCCCAAACAAAAGAATCTCCACATTTCTCCAGGAACTCTTTTATCTTGCACAGTTTTTTCCACTGTGTTTTCATTGGCATCTTTCTGTCAGTTTTCAGGTCACGCAGCATCTCTGACGGTTACACAGAGATTTTAGTCCTGCTGATATGTCTTGTTTTTCGCTCATCCCAGCAGTTTTTCCTGATCCCTGATATTTAGTGAATGGCTCTTTTTGTAATGGATAAGAACGATTAGAGCACATGAAAGAGGTAGAAGCTTCTGCAGACCACAGCTAATGTTCCCTCAAACTTATTTTCCATCAGAAGGTTTCTTTAGGTCCATCCATCATGTTTCTTCTCAGACTGGAGCTGTAGAGGCAGGACTGTTGTAACCCTAAGGATTGTTTCATGGAAAAGTGGTAAGACAACAGCAGGGAGATGTTAAATTGTGTTCCTCACGGGACGGAGAAAACAGCCTGTTTTTGATTGTTATTGTTTTATCTTTAGGGTGCAGAAAACACCCTTTTTCTGTTTAAAAAATAAAATTAAAAAATATTTTACTTGCTTGTTGCTCAGATGTTATTTCCTTGTTCCGTTTGAATGATGTTCTTCTGATGTTAACGGTGTAGAACTGCACAGCTGATCTTTAGCAGCATTAGCAGGCGACATGTCTCCTGTGAAGAATAATAAATGTTTCTGTTCTCTCTGACAGGGATCATTCACCAGATGAGGGGAGATTATGAAACCGCTCTGAAGCTGCACAAGACTCATCTGTCCATTGCCCAAGATCTGAGCGACTACGCGGCCCAGGGCAGGGCGTACGGAAACATGGGTAACGCTTACAACGCCCTGGGCGCCTTTGACCAGGCCGTCCGCTACCACAGACAAGAGCTGCAGATTTCCATGGAGGTGAACGATCGTGCCTCGCAGGCCTCCACTCACGGAAACCTGGCGGTGGCGTATCAAGCTCTCGGGGCCCACGATCGAGCCCTGCAGCATTACCAGAATCACCTGAACATCGCACGCGAGCTGAGAGATGTTCAGAGCGAGGCTCGGGCCCTGGGCAACCTGGGAAATTTCCACTGCTCACGGGGAGAGTTCCCTCAGGCCGTACCGTACTATGAGCAGTACCTGCGGCTCACGCCCGACCTGCAGGATATGGAGAGCGAGGGTAAAGTCTGTCACAATCTGGGATATGCACACTACTGTCTAAACAACTTTCAGGAGGCCGTGAAGTATTACAAGCAAGATCTGGCGCTTGCTAAAGACCTCCATGACAAGTTGAGTCAAGCCAAAGCGTACTGCAATCTGGGCCTGGCGTTCAAATCCCTCTGTGACTACAACAAAGCAGAAGAGTGCCAAAAATACCTCCTCTCTCTGGCACAATCGCTGAACAATTCTCAGGCCCGCTTCCGTGCCTTGGGCAACCTAGGAGACATCTCGTTGTGTAAGAGGGACATCTCAGGAGCTGTTAAGTTTTATGAGCAGCAATTGAATTTAGCACATCAGGTCAAGGATCGTAAGATGGAAGCCAATGCCTACGCCACGCTGGGCGCAGCCTACAGGATGTTACAGAAATACGACAAGGCCTTAGGGTACCACACTCAAGAACTGGAGGTCTGCCAAGAGCAAGGAAACATCCGTGGGGAGTGCCAAGCTCACGGGCGTCTTGCTGCCGTCTACATGTCTCTCGGGACGTTCACCATGGCCTTCAAATGCTACGAGGAACAGCTGGAGATGTGTCAGAAGCTGAAGGACCCCAGCGTTGAGGCTCAGGTCTACGGTAACATGGGGATCACGAAGATGAATGTGGGCGTGATGGAGGAGGCCATCGGATACTTCGAGCAGCAGCTGGCGATGCTGCAGCTCAGCGGAAACGAGGCCGTGCTCGACCGCGGGCGCACATACGGTAACCTGGGGGACTGCTACGACTCTCTGGGGGATTTTGAAGAAGCTATTAAATACTACGAGCAGTATCTGTCAGTGGCCCAGAGTCTCAGTTACATGCAGGACCAGGAGAAAGCGTACAGAGGTCTGGGCAATGGACACAGGTAACATATCAGCTCATATTTTAAATGATTTATTAAGTGAAAAAATGTACAATGATTTATAAAAACAGTTAGACCCTTAAAAAGAATTAAAAGAATATAAAATGAAAGTATATAAAATCTGCAGTGAATTTGATATCACAGATCTAAGTTTTTGTGTCTTTTTTTAAAAGTCAAAAGTCACTTGATTTGATGCAGTCTGTCAGTCAGTCATTATGTTTTTAGAGTCACTGTTAACATCACATCACACACAACTAGATGAATTCATGATGTGCTGTGAATGTTTTAGCAGTTGTCTTAAGTGAAGTCACACTCTGATGTTACCGGCGGGAGCTCAGAGCTGCAGTTACTGTTTCCGTGAGTCTGTTCTGAGGAAACTTCTCAACATGCAACAGATTAAAAACAGAATCGTTTTGTTTGAGAGCACAGCTCTGCATTTAACACACGCAGGGCTGCAAGTTAAATCCTGTCACTCAATGTAGCCTCCGTGTGATTCCCTATCCATCCACTTTCATTACGATCAAATGCCTGTGAGCTGTTTGAGTCCCATCACAGAGACGCTGTGGCTGTGCTCAGCTGTCCTGCCCACCTAAGACGTCCACCGCTGTGAAAATATGATGAATAGTTGCTGGAGGGGCTTATCAAACCTGAGCCCTGCAGTTGTGTGAGGAGAACTCACACTGGGTCTCACACACTGTACATCATCCTTCAGGGCCGTCCAGCGATGTGTTTACAGGCAGTTTGTTTTGTCTGTCAGGGCGATGGGGAACCTGCAGCAGGCTCTGGTGTGTTTGGAGAAGCGTCTGGTTGTGGCACACGAGCTCAGAGAATCTGCAGGAAAAGCTCAGGCGTACGGAGAACTGGGCAGCCTGCACAGCCAGCTGGGAAACTACGAACAAGCCGTTTCCTGTCTGGAGCGGCAGCTCGCCATCGCCCGTGACACCCGGGATCGATCGCTGGAGGGCGACGCCAGCTGCGGTCTGGGCAGCGTGTACCAGCTGATGGGCGAGTACGACGCGGCTCTTCAGTTCCACCAGCTGGACCTGCGGATCGCAGAGGAGACGGGGAACGCCAGCTGCCAGGGCCGGGCGTACGGGAACCTGGGGCTCACGTACGAGTCTCTGGGTCAGTTTGAGAGGGCTGTGGTGTACCAAGAGCAGCACCTGAGCATAGCAGCGCAGAACAACGACCTGGGGGCTAAGGTGCTCGCGTACAGCAGTCTGGGGTGCACACACTACACCCTCCAAAACTACTCCCAGTCTGTCATGTACCTGCAGGAAGGTAAGAAACACAGAATTACAACACAGTTTTGTTGAATGTTTTCCAGTTAAAATTTTTACTATACCCCACAAATAAACACGCTGGGGTCCTTCATAATGATTTAAAACCATGTGCAGACCGACACAGAAAACATGAAGTACATGTAAAGATTCTTACTGTGTTTTTATGACAGGTTTAGGTCAGGTTTATGTTAGACTCGAGTTTAACTCGAGAATTCAGTGTAAATCATCAGATAAAATTGTAATGATTTAATTATCAGTCAGTTTAACTGAAACCTTAGACGTAAAATGTTACATAATAAGTTGTTTTCAGTGAAGACATCTTGAATCAAATCAACTGTGTCTCGTTCAATGAAGTGTGAACAATCTGATTATAAGAAACGGATGTGTGCAGCGTATGTGAATGTTGACTGAATTGTAATTTGTTTAGGTGAAAGATTGTGTGTTTCTGTGTCTCAGGTCTGCGTCTAGCGGAGCAACTGAGCCGTCGTGAAGATGAGGCCAAAATCCGTCATCGTCTGGGGCTCTCGCTGTGGGCCAGCGGCAACCTGGAGGAGTCCCAGCACCAGGTACCAACCTGTAAACACACACACTTACACTCTATACTGTACTTTATACTCTATACTGTAATGTATACTGTATTTTGTAGTCTATACTGTATTTGAAGCAGATTAATGTGAAGTGTGGAAGTCTGCTGCCCCCCACTGTTTAAATGTGAGCACTGCAGGTGTCATTAGGTGTGATACACACACCAGTGTTTGGGTCAGTGTTTATTACAGATACGTGTGAGTAACGCTGGTCCCTGTTTTCAGCTGTACCGTGCCTCGGTTCTGTTTGAGAACATCCGTCGTGAAGCTCAGCACAGCACTGACTACAAGCTGTCCCTGTTTGACCTGCAGACGTCCTCGTATCAGACCCTCCAGCGAGTCCTCGTCAACCTCGGTATAAATATTCATCATCATCTCAATATCCCACGGGATAAAGTACAGTTGTCTGGTTACCATCTCACAGTAAAACACACTTAAGGCTCTTGTATGATTTTGGAGGAGTTAATTTTGTGATAATGAGCAGCAGATCATATATTATTTTGCTGAACACACAGCTACTGCCAAACAAACAGACATGAAATATTGACTTGAATATATGAGAGAAGTTATATGAAATAAGAGAGAGTGTGTGGAGTGATACGAGACACATGTAGCCCACAGCATTGTGGGAAATATGTTGTATACAGTTTACTGGTCATTATTATTACTGGTCAAACATACAGGTAGGATCAGCTGTGACCTCTGCCCTCACTTGTGCTCAGGTCATCATGATGAAGCTCTGGCGGTGGCGGAGCGCGGACGCACGCGGGCCTTTGCTGACCTGCTGGTGGAGAGACAGACGGGTCAGCAGGAGTCGGACCCCCACACCCCCCTGACGGTTGAGCACATTCTGGACACTGTCAACAGGCAGCGAGGGCTGGTTCTATACTTCTCTCTGGCTGCTGGATATCTGTACAGCTGGCTGCTGGCGCCCGACTCCGGTAACATACACACACTCACATACAACCACACACACTCACACATACACACACTCACATACAAATACAATCACACACTCACACATACACACACTCACATACAACCACACACTCACACACACAATAATCTAGGATTTTCTCCTAGTTGAACTTCAGCTCCTGCTATGAGACGTTTGACCTGGTATCTGACTCTTGTGTGCTTCTGACTTCATTATTACATAGAACACACACTGTGTGTGTCTCCAGTGCGTGTCATGAACTCTCAGCAGGATCTACAGAACCCACAATGCTTGTTTGTTATTAATAGTTGCTTTAAAACAGAAGTATGCAGTATACAGTCCACACTGCAGTAAACTGAAGCCTAGTGTTCTGTTCTGACCTTTAAAATCAGCACCTGCTCCTCTCACAGGTATCCTGAAGTTTCATCAGGTGTATCTGGGTGAGGGCGTGTCAGAGGGCGGAGCTTCAGACTTTCAGGAGGCCGGAGGAGGTGTCACCAGCTGTGGGGGTTTGTCTCTAGAGCAGCACATCATGAACGCCCGGGAGGCGCTGGGGGTCGAATCGCACTACAGCGGGTGAACAAACATCTCAACACGCCTCCAACTTTAAAACTCCTTATGGAGGTTTTGCGCTGGTGGAACACACACACAGGGTTTACGGTCATGTTGTGTGTTGCAGCAGTGAGACTGAGAGTGAAGCTGGAGATGTTCTGGACCAGCAGTTTGAAGAACTTCACAACAAGCTGAACTCAGTGACCGACCCGACGGGTTTTCTGAGGATGGTGTCCAGAAACAACCTCTTCAACAGGTCAGACATCTGCTCTCACAACTCCTGAACACTTAATCTGGTCTGACCCAACTGAAGCTTTTTGATTGGTCCAAATCACTTTGTGTTATTTGTCAAAAATGACGCTGTCTGTGTGTGTTACAGGAGCTGTCAGAGCATGACGAGTCTCTACAGTAACACAGTGTCTCCCGTGAGGGAGGGCAGCTCATGTCTCTCCGGCCGCACCAGCGCTCCGAACACCCCCCCGTTACGGGCTCTTTATGACCTGCTGATCGGGCCGATGGAGGGGGTAAGAGTGTCTCCTGTGTGAAAGTCGCCTCAGCCTGTGGGTTACAGTGATGTGTACTGCGGTTAATGGCTGTTAAAGCAGTTAGTTTTGAATATGAACACTGAGAAGGTGATAATAACAGTGTTGGGTTTGTGTTCAGGGTCTGATGCACTCCAGTGGACCGGTGGGCCGACACAGACAGCTGGTTCTGGTTCTGGAAGGGGAGCTGTATCTTGTTCCCTTTGCTCTGCTGAAGGGCAGCTCCTCAAACGAGTATCTGTATGAACGCTTCAGTCTCATCGCTGTGCCCTCCATCAGCAGCCTCAACACCACAGCTAAAGTAAAAACACACACACTCATCACACACACATACACACACACACACTCATCACACACACGCAGGCACATACACACAAACGCAGACACACACACACACACACACGCAGACACATACTCATCACACACACACATACAAAGACACACACTCACACGGTTACAGTTGTTGTTTAGTGTTTGCAGTAGTTCTGTATTGTGTGGCCACACTTACTGCAACTGTGGCTCATCCAATCAGATATCAGGTTTCTAATGAGTGTGTCACACCAGGTCCAGCCTCGTCGGACCGGCCCAGTTCTGTGTAACGGAGGCAGTTCCATGGCCGTGGTGGTCGGAAACCCTCGACTCCCACCATCAGTCATGGACCGCTGGCTGTGGGGTCCGATGCCCACCGCTGAGGAGGAAGCTCACATGGTGGCGGATCTCCTAGGCTGTCAGACACTGTCCGGCCCCGCCGCCACCAAAGACCGAGTGATGAGCGCCCTGACACAGGCCGAGTGCGCCCACTTTTGCACACACATCTCCTGGAAGCTGGCAGCCCTGGTCCTCTCGCCCAGCCAGGACAGCAGCTCCGGACATGCAGCCGCTGTGGAAGGAAAATCCAACTACACCATCCCGGAGAGCCTGCATGTGCCGGACGACGCCAGCGACGCGGAGAGCATGTGTGACAGCCCCCCGCTGCAGGAGTTCCTGCTTACCGCAGCCGACATCCTCGACCTCAGACTGCCGACCAAACTAGTGATGCTCGGGTGGGTGAGGAAAACCATTAACCCACCACAACAAACCACCTTCATCTCTGCTTCATCAGCAATCTTACATTTGAACTGGTTACACACACTCTGATGTATGCATTCAGTCATTGGTTTATTCAACTCTTCTTGAAAATGAGTAACAGTGTAAATCAGTGTTAAATAAATAAATCAGTGTTTTCACACATAACTTCTGTTCAACAGGCTAAACTTCACACACATCCTCAGCAGTTTAACAGTCTGTTTAGAGTAACAGTTTTTCTGATCCAGTGAGTTACTGCTAACAGTGTTTCATAACCTGCAGGTCTTACCAGGAGTCTGACAGTAAAGTGACAGCAGACGGGGTGGTCGGTCTGACGAGAGCTTTCCTGGCTGCTGGAGTTCAGTGTGTTCTGGTCTCGCTGTGGCCGGTGCCGGTCACCGCCTCCAAGACATTGGTCCATGCGTTCTACAGCGCTCTGCTCAACGGAACCAAAGCCAGCGCTGCGCTCGCCGACGCCATGAAGATCGTCCAGAGCAACAAACAATTCTCACACCCGTCCAACTGGGCAGGTCAGTGGATGTTTCTGCAATTTAAACCTTTCTGTTGCTGTTTTTGAAATGGCAGACAGTCACATTACAGTGTAGTGTTCACTATACTGTGTGTAGCTTTCAGTGTGTA
>JBAJNP010004659.1:1334-32505 GCA_036877545.1 Yasuhikotakia modesta | reverse complement strand
TATCTAATTTTGTTTACTTGAGTGAGGAACTAACAGGAGGGAAGTGAATATTTAAAGATACTGTATGGCTTGACATGTTCTACTAAAGATGTATCTACTAAATGATCAATTATCTACATAATATACACATTTTAAGTTGTATGATGTATGTATTTATATTTTGAGTACCACACAAAGATTGTTGCACCTTGTTATTGTCCTATTGAAACTGAAGTTTTTGTTGTGTGCACTGGACTGTTTGGTCAAACGCCTGTACTGATGTTGCCATCATTAAAGAATCTTTTGAATCATGGGGTGAGACAAAAACAATGTTTGCATTGCCACAAAAACAACATTATGTTCTTTACCTCTGATTGGATATTGCTGCATGTGTAAACACAAAAACTACACCAGATCTGATTTTCTGTCATCTGTTCTGAGCCACATGTGGGTTTAATTTGAATTAAATTCAGATACGTGGACATCTGCAGCTCTCATGTGATTCAATTTTGTGATCTAATGTGATTCATCACATAAGAATGATAACAATTTCATGTTAAAAGTGCAAACATGTTTGGAACACTTTATTATTTCTCTGTTTGACATTAATGTTTTAAAAATGTATAAAACTGGTCATATCAATAGAATTAATTTTATGTTTTATAGAAGTATTACAATTGTCCTTTAATCTGCAAGGAAAGTATCGTCAAAATGGTGCTAAAAAAGCAAAGATTAAGTAAAAAACTGACTGCAGATTAATCTGTTAGTTTAGTTGAAAATGTGGGATTGATTTTTCACTCACTTTCAAACTGACATTAAAAACATTTTTAACGTAGTTAAAAGTTAAAAGTTTGTCTTGTTTCCCAGATCTGGTTGAATTTCTGTGATGTTGTTACATAACTTCATAGCCGCCCCGTATGGCTCTCATCAGAATGCAGGCCAACACAATGCCTGTAATCTACAACAACAAAGTCAACGTTTGTGTTACTGCATGGCTTTGGTATCATTCACGTGTCATATGTACAGTACTGTGCAAACCTCGCTTGACTGTTACTGTTAATGTCACATGGACTGTAATACCACAGCAGAGACAAAAACACCCCAAATAAAGAAGTTCTCTTACTTGCACAAATGCAATAACCAGAGCTCCCACAGCAATCCACAAAACCCTCCGTTTCAGTTGGTTCTCAACAGCTGCCTGGCATCCCTGTAGACCACAAACCCTCAGCGTTATGAAGACTTCATGTAAAGCGTCATCAGACCTGAAGAAATGCTCACCTGCAAGTAGATGATGTTGCCATCATGCATGGCTTTATCACCACAGTTTGTCTGGTTTAACTTCTTACAGCACGAGTCTGGGACTGACATGTGGTCGGGTTTGAAGTTCACCCAGTCAGAAGACGAGTTTGCCCCACAGCACTTCAGCTGGAAGAAGAGAGACACACTGAGCATGTCCTGAGATCTCTCAGAAGGAAACGTGTGAGATTTGCGTGTCAAACCTCACGCTGTATTCCATCGATGGCTTTCTTGTATTCCTTTGAGGTGTTATATCCAGTGATCATGTCTTTAAAGCTCTTGTTTACCATAACTTTCAGCTGCAAAATAACACTAAGATTACTGAGACAAATACAACTGGGACATTTGTTAGTGGTCATTAACTGCAGATGATTTTTAACCAAGTTGTCGTCACTAAATCCCTTTTAATGTAACACATAACTCAATACTCACTTTCCCACGAAAGATATAACCAGCAATGGCAGCAGCAATTTCAACAGTGATGATGAGGGACAGAAGAACAGCAAACTAAGAGAAAACAGAAACACAAAACATACAACAAACAGCAACATATCAAACCTCAAAAACAATTCAGTGGTTTGGAAGTAAATCCAAACAAATGATTAAATATGAATGGAGTTTGTGTACGATTCTATAACAAGCCCTAGCTGTCATTGAACTGTTTAACATCTATAACTTCTGTTGGTTAAAATGAGCAGAGATCAGTTATCAAGCATGTACAGATTACAATGAAATATGATTTATAATCTGAGCTGCTGGGTGTGTCTGCAAACAGGAAGAAGATCCGGTTTGTAACTTGTTTAAATTCAAAACTTGTTGTCTAAGTTAAGAAAATAACTAAACAGGTAAGCTGCGATTTTCTGTTTCAAGTACAGATGGCGGTAGAGAGACAATAGTTATGGACTGCAGATTATAATGTAGGTTTATAGTTCTGGCTCCTTGTTCTTCTATAACATCTGATGTCTGTTTTAGTCAAATGTGCAGATAAATATTATTTTGTCATCATTAATATTACAATGCAGTTTAGTATATGTTGCAGTCAATGTATAAACTCTCCAGTTTGCACACAAAGCACCAGAGCCAGTTTCACTACCATGTGCTGGTCGCAACCTGCACTGCTAAACTAGTTCTCAACCGGTGAAACACTAACTAGTTCACACAGACGTTTCACATCTTTACCACGGTGACCATGCAGTAATTCTCCTTCCACGCTCCACAGCAGCCGAAGAACGCGATGAAGAAGATGATGACCCCCACCACAATTATCAACAGAGCAGAACCGGAGGAACCTTTCACCACAGCTGCCTTCTGGAGAGCAACATGAGCCGCAATGCCCAGAATTATCAAAGCCAGACCACAGAGCTAGTGACAAACACACAGAAAGAGAAACAGGAATGAGTTCTAGACTGTTCTAGTCACTTACTGCACTGAGAGACAAATGTAATATTAGTGTTCCTGTGCAGCTCAACTGGTAGAGCATCGCAAAGGTTGTGGGTTCAATCCCAGGGAACACAAGTACTGACAAAAATGTATGTGTTGAATTCACTGTAAGCCGCTTTTGATCTGCGTCTGATAAATGAATAAATACAAATGTAATATTGACTTATGATAGACAACAAAAATGTTACTTATTATAAATGTGTTTTCGATAAATAAATTATTACATTTATAAATAAAATGTAAAAGAGCGGCTCTGTGGATTTTTTTTATTAGTTGATGTTTGATCAGTTTTGTACAGGTGAATTAACATGTGGTCCTCAGGTAAGAACATCTTTGTTTATTATAGCCACTCAGTGACTCTGACCAGTGCGATATTGATTTAAATATACAGTGATGAACAGAACCACAGAACCACAGAACCAGCACCGACGGCTGAGACGGTTATTAGTCTTCACACTAATAATTAAACCACGTCAGGACCAGACCTGCCACTCAATAATTAAACCGCTGGTTCTAAAAACCCAACATAACATCATTTAAGCCCGGAAAGGTTGTTGGATTTGCACTGAAGCACAAAAAGGCTTGAGACTTACAAGAAAACTACCAAAAACAAGTAAGTTATTAGATCTATAATTCTTCACAGCAACAAGTTCACATTCATTGGCCGATGACAGTGACTCTCAAAGCCAGATTATAATACTAAATTTGCATAAGCAAACAAGGTGATGGTAGTTAACATATCACACCTTCAGCTGGGATAAAGTACTGTACAAATGTTTCCAATGAAATGGTGGAAAAGCGCAGGTTTAGCGTAGCAGGTGTACAGGGTGTCGACTTCAGTATTTTGATACCGATACTGAATCAATACAATGACAAAAAACAGTAAAGATTCAGGCTAGCAGGACGTCTCAGCGAACACAAACGTTTAATGACTTCATCAGAATAACACTAAAGTAAATATTTAAGAGCATTCGGTGGCTGTAGTTTCTCTTCGCTAACGTGAAACAGAAGTTTGTTACAGGATGAAGAAATGCATTTGACTAGATCTGAGGCAAATATGTTTATCTATTATCAACTCATGTGTCAAACTTCACTGAATAACTCACAGAAAATGTTGATACTCGCGTAGGAAAGTCCCATGATGCATCACAAGAAACATTCACATGCTAAACTTCCTTTCATTGAGAAAATGTTCCTCACACTAAATGTTTGCTGAACACACTTGTTTCAGATGCAGAAACAACACATTTAGGATTGAATGTCTAGGTTGGAGGCCAGTTGAAACTAATATCTTGCCTCAGTTCACAACAGCTGATCAAAGAGAAGAGAAATATGTTTACTGGAATTGTTTTATGTTCAGGGACAATTCCTGCATTTAAAGTTCAAATCAGTCAATAAAATGTCTGATGACTGCCATGTCAGAAAGACTCAGAATGATCATGTGATCACAGGAAATGTGGGAAGTGTGTTAGCTTTGTGGGAAGTCAAACACCAAACCAATCGTACGTCCAACAGCGCGAGATAACAGAGACAGAGTGTGATGTTCTCTCACCAAGCTGAAAGTCTCACTCAACTTCCTCTCAGCTGCTAACAGAGAGATGCACTCAAACAAGTGTCAATAACAAAACCACACCTCTGATTTACACCTTTTTTTAATTGTACTGTGGCATTAGCATGTCCTGTTTTATGTTTGAGTCCAGCTAGATTAATGGTGTGTACATTAGTTTACATTTCTGGTTATTTTGAGCTATAATGTAAAATACTAAATATGAATAAATACACTCTCATGCAAGGCAATAACGTCTTTGACTGCATATCATCCGTGATTAAAACCAGAGAGATAAAAGCTTACAGAGTGATTTAGGGCCTTTAAATACCATCAAATATGACCTCTGTGCCAATACTAAATATCTGTATTCCAGTCATCTGCCTCTGACAGGGACAGGCAACTCTCTTCCTGAAGTTGTGAAAGTCCCTACAGTCACCGCAAGAGGAATAAGTTTGCCTTCTAAAGCGTGACATAGGATTCAGGAAATCTCAGATCCGGGGATTTCAGTGGAGGCAGTAAATTTATCAACTGCAATTCAAGTAGCGGAGAAAATGTCGACTTTATGTCTCTCTTTACGTCAAACACCAGAGTTGGTGTAACACAGCAGAAACTGTGAAAAGAAAGAGTTAGGAAGAGCTGCATTTTCATAAATCTTTCACAACAATGCCTTCGGGTAACACGCAAAAACTGTGACAACGCAAGGAAACACGTCAGCAGATTAAGTCTGATAGATAACATTTCACACGTGTTAGTTTCTACTCACCCAGAAGATGAAATTAAAGAAGAAAAGAAGGTATTTGACACATTTTGCCCCTCCTTCTACAGCCATGATGCTTTTTGGGTCGGTTCTGAAAATCAAACAGAGGAACATAAATAAAGGAAACCGGGTCAACACATCAACTGCCCTATTACTTTAAATACTGATAAACACATTAACAACATATAGACCATTATAACAGGAAGAGCTAAACTAGGCTCATATTTAACTGTACATACTGTTAAAAATGAGACACCTGAGAGCACTTATAGGGAATAAGACAAACTAAGATTGTGCTATATACATAGTGCACTAAATTAACAATTGACATAAGTCCCTAACTATGAAACTGAAATGTGAAAATGTGTTTTATCATATGACCGAAACCTCTAGGTTTGTTATAGAATAGATTTACTCAATACAATGTAAATGTAATAAGTAATAGTTACTATAACATAAAGGCTGCATGTTGCTTTACAGTATCATTATAATGATTATAACTTTATTTACACATTTATTGCTGCTGACAGGTAAAATCCTCAACTTTTCCCTATTGTGATTTAAGTTTAACATAAGCAAATATATCACATGCATAAAGAAAATACAGCAATTGTGTGATTTTGAAATGTGTGAATTACTGCGTATGTGAGTCCGTGCTTGACATGCGTCAGAATCCGGATTGAATCCGGATGTAATGTGAACTGAAACTCTTACCTCGAGTTCAAGCGTCCTGCAGATATAAAGCTGCAAAGCTGTCTGTCCAGGCAACGGTACGAGATGTAGACGTGTGTTGTGTTGATGTGGTCCCTCCTATATCTTCACCCCACCCCTTACTGCGGAAAACCTCGTCTGTTTGCTCGGAACCGCTCATCTGGGTCGTGCTGATAAGGTCTTATTGACTAAAAAACACAAGCATCACATTTTGAAAGGGATCATAATGAAAGTTTAGGTTTGCATTTGTGTTGATGTGTTCTGAAGTGGTGCAAACATGATGTGAAGGTTGTGTGTGCAACTGAATGTGGTTGAATAACTATATAACTCAATATAGATCATTTGTGACATCCTTATTCTGAGTCTAATGCAGCTATGAACTATGAATCCTAATATAAATGTCACCAGATCCTCTTTGAAACTGTTATTTTAGAGCTTAAATACAGAACAACTTATTTTTGTGGTGCACAGAAATTAAAAATATCACTAACAAATGCATAAGTATGAATCGTCAAAGACCATAAGCTAGAATCTAAATAAAGCAAATCAAGTGTTTTTTTTATTAGACTCAAATGTTTGGCAGAGTTTACTGTAAATTGTGGTGCAAAAGTCACATGGATGACATCATCAGCAGTGATGTCATTCTAACGCTTGGGAATTTCCATAAGCACTGTTTAGGTGTCATTAAAAGATCCCTTAAAAAGCTGCGGTCTGTAACTTCTGCCACCAACAACTTAACGTTCCAGTCAAATGAAGCCAAAATCACAAGTCGGACCAACAACTCAAATTATATCATTATTGTTATTTAATCCCAAAATCACAGATTTTGTTTCTACATCCATTTTGTTTCTACATCCATATGCAGAACTTTTATTAGCCTCCGCAATAAACAATATCTGACTTTTTCCATGGACACCTGATTTTGCAAGTCAGGCAGCATTTAAAGTCCGTGTGACAGACTGGTGACTGTCACAGAATCTTTCATACAGACTATTGCATGTTACCTTATTTGGAGAGATCAGGGGAAATTCAGCCTTTAAATATCAATTGTACCTCCTATCATGTGAAATATATATATAGGCCACTCCCACATAGCAGCTCAGTAAATAAGCACAAATGGGGCACGATGGCAGATTGAACAGGTATTGCCATTAATTGAAACCTGCCAATCCAATCATCTAGTCATCTAGTATCTCCACTAGGTTTGAACACAGATGTCTTTGTTTCAGGCCGGTGTCTTATAGTAATTAACACAATACCTTCTGACCAGCCGCTTAACATTATCTTGTCAGCAACAGTTTCAGTGGTATTAAACTTCCTGTTTTTATTTCCTGTTGATGCCTGAACTTTCCCCTCACAAAACACTAGTCATAAATCTACTGCTAAATACTTTAAGAATTATATATATATTATATATAATAAACAGCAGGCCAGTTTTGTTAGCAAACATTTTAGGCCTTTAAGCGACACTTTTACACTGTTTTTGCTTAATTATTCAACAGTTATTTAAAGACAAAAATAAAGACATCACTTTTACAGAACCTTATATGAAATACATAAAAAACAAGTTGCATGTAACAATTTGCTTGTACACTGTATAACTCTGATGTGTTTTAACAATGCAGTATATGGTTAAAATGGCAGCTAGTTCACACTCACATATGAAATATTTTTTAAAAAAAGCAGAAACACATTTACAAAGGCATGATTTGCATAATACAAAACACAGTCAGTAAAATTTCCCTGTAGTGAATTCAAACCCCTCAGATTCCCCTTATTATATATAGTTATTATGAAGTGTAAATGAGAACTTATGGTCGAGATGATTTTAAGTGATTATATAACAATGTTAACATGTGATCTAAGCCACTGGGTAATTGTGTTGTTTGTATTTGGTTGAACTGTGGTTGGCAGCGTAAATTAAAATGCAAAAGAACATTAACATTTGTAAACAATGATTTCAGATCTTGAATGTTGTGAAGTTTTTTTTCCCTATGGCCACCTATTAGACTAGCTTAATAATATTGTTTAGCTCTATAAACTCCAGCTGAGTCCTACTAGTTATTTGCACACTGACTATGACAGAATCAATCTTGAGCTTATGCCGCCACCTAGACGCATGCGTACAGCATCACATAGACATTATTATTATTTGCGGTGAGACATTTATATCAAGCAAATGCATTTCATAATAGTTTTCAAAATGATGGTCATGTGATCTCAGTATTTATATACTAAAGGCTGTTTTATTAGGAGCAATAAAGAAAACAGACAGAAATTAAAATGCATGTACATGGGAAAAGGTTAGGGCAGTCATCACCACCTGTAATGCATAAAATAATGCACAAAAATTCACTTAAGAAGCTTCAAAATAAGCCACAAAAACAACTACTACACTAAAATATTAAAAGACTGTATTTGTAAAGGCATACAAGAAACGACAACATTAAGAACTATGTACAATCAAGTTCATTCATTGCCATATTTTAAATGCGGAACCGATCCGAAAACTTGGGAGACTGCGGCACTGTGAGAGACATGTCGCTCTTTTTTAACTCCACCGGTCTGTAGCGTCTGATTGGCTGGGCTTTGTGCACCTTCAGAGAAAGAACACACCCTTAATCATTATGCCAACCAATGAACTTCTAGCTTAAGTCATTTACAGATTGCACTTAAGCAACTTGAATAGGATACAGTACAACTACACACTTGATGGCTATTTAAAAATAAACATGCTACATACAACATGTACATATTTCAGTTTTCATAAGTGAGAACCCTGTTAATACAGGTAACAACAAGTATAAACATCTGATTTAAAGCAACACTCATTTTACCTGTTCCTGTCTTAGCCTCGCAATCTCCTCCTTTTGTCGCTCCTCTTCTTCTCTGGCTTTCTGCTCATCCATGCGAGCCTTCAGCGTCTGTTTCTCGCTCAACACCCTCTCAAACTCCTGCCGCTCTTTTGCCCGCCGCTCTGTCGACAGCTGGAAGCCCTCAGGAACTGTAGAGTTAGTAGAGTCGGCTTGAGAAAAGCGCCAAAGATGAACAAGGGACCGAGTGGTCAAGTGAAAAACAGGTGAGCGGCAGTGAAAGGTGGAAGAAAGCAAGAATGGTGGAGTTAGAGAACTTCAACACGAACACTCAAGAGTCAACAAGCCCAAGAGAAGATCAGAGATCTGGACAACATATGCAGTGAAGCACCAGGTGGAAAGACCACAAACACAGAGCGCATAAGACATACCCAGAACTGATCGATTCTCCTTTTTAGGTACAAAAGGCTCCTTGTGGATTACGGTGTTTGGTCGAGCTTTAAAACATGCAGCTTCAGTCTGTTGTTTCAGTTCTTCTTTCACCTGAGGAGAAGTATTGAAGAACCGTTATTATCCTTATAAACATGAATTCACAGACCCAACACATTAAACTAAAGAGACTTTCAACCAGCATTTTGAAAGCTCACCATCTGTTCCCATCGTTCACCCCTCAATGCTCCTCGCTCATCTATCATCAGTTTGAATGGAGCAGGTTTGGTCGGTTCCAACACCTTTTTCTCTGGGAGATGAACTTCATGGAAGTCAGGAAGAGGTTGGGCTTTGAACTTTGGCACCTGTGGGTTTTGGTGAAGATGTTAAGATATTAACGTGACAGAACCATGAGAAGGTGGTTTGAGGAATGATTGTTTCCATCACCTCTTCATTTCTCAGTTCATCCAGTTTCTTCTCCTTCAGCACCTTCCGTTCTCGGTCACGTTCCTCGAATGAGAAGGGACACATCTCCACCTGGCTCTTCACTGGAAGTTTGGGCTGGAAAGGCAGGAAATGCGGCACAGGATGTGCCTTGATTGCTGCAGGAGGCTTTTCCTGAAGATGCAAAGCAGCTGATCTGAGTACAGATTCATCTGAAATTCACGTTATGGAGCTCATCTGTGATGAACCTTCACCTCTTCCTGTTTCTTTTCCATCCGCACACGGTTTTTAAGAGCAAACGCAGGAGATTCAGGAACAGTTGGATTGAGCAACTTCTTCTCAGGAACACCCTGAAGAATTCAAAAGGTTACAGGAAGCAACATCCCTTTAAAAACCTAAATTAATACATTTCCAGCATCCTGTTAATTCTTTCATCTTTGGCTGAAGGTTCTGATGCTCACCACAACTTCCTCCAGGATTCTGGTGGGCAGAGGTCTGGCATGGAACGTGTGGTCCTCCGGTTCTTCAGCCTTTTTGCTGCCCTGTCTCTCCTCAAGCCGCTTCTCCGTCTCCAGGCGGAAGCCCTCCGGGTGGGTAACCTCCTTCACGGCGGGCTTCTTGGGAACGAGAGCCGCCTCAAGAATCTTGCGGTTGAGTTCTAGAGCTTTGAACTTAAACCTGAGTCGACAGAGTGAAGTTTAAAGGAGTTCATCACTTAAATAAAACGCACTTTGACAGAAATATGACGTTTGCCGGTGCAGAACTCACTGCTGCAGTTTCTCTGCCTCCTCAGCTTCTATCTCTGCGGCGCTCTTCACCAGCACAGGTCGGGTTCTCTGTCGGGTCATCAGCTGTGGAGTTTTAGGGTGTGTGATCTTTAGTTTATCGGTCCTTACGGGGGACGGTCCTGTGAATGAGAGTTTACACCAAAAAATGAGCCTGAACATGCCAACAATAAGAAGCCATTTAAACATCAGTTTGGAGTTTGAAAAACAGGGTCCAACTCGCCTCTCTCCTGACTCTGCCGGCTGCGCAGGTGATAGCGAGTGGGAGTGCGGTTCTGGAACTGCTCAATCTGCTGGGCCATCGGCACGTAGCTGCCCGTCTCCTCAAGCTTCCGCTTGCCTCGGGACAGGTTGAAGGGTTTAGGAACGGTTGTTCCCTTTGGAGCCTTCAACTAGAGAAAACAACAACATGCAATTTCTTTAAACAAAGCAACTACAAACAATCGTTTACATGCGTTTACTAATACACAGCAGAACCACAAAGAGCTACAACCTCTTTCTCCAAGATTACACTTCATCTTAAAGACGGTGGTTGTAACTCACAGGGGAAGTGGGATATTTGCGGAGCTGAGAGGTGAAGTTCACTTCTTTGTGCGAGTGGTCTTCTGCGGAGGGTCCATCCATGTGGCTCTTCAACCTGGTGTCTGAACGGAAGTTGAACTCTTTGGGAATGGTAGTAGACAGCGTTTGCTTTTTAGGAGGCTGACCTTTGAAAGAAATTAAAATTGGATTAAAACGTGATGCTTCTGGTCAAAATAAGCCATCTGGTTTTTCATCCAATCATTGCATTCAGTCTAAATGTGTACCTCCACCCACTTTGAGGGACGTGACTTTTGAGATTGCTCTGAAGGGAGATGCTTTTAAAGCTAGTTTGCAATAGCTAGCCTCCACGAATTGCCTGGCATACCTTTAGTTGCGTTTTAAACTGAGAAACAATGAGAGGAGACTCACTGCCGGCCAGAGCAGCCCTGTAGCTCGCCTCGTTCTTGCGTCTCTGTTCTGCCACTTCTTTCTGAAGAGCTTGGATTCGCTCCATCTCCTGCTGTTCTGTGCTTCTCTGCCTGTCAGCGACAACGTGTATAAAGTCAGTCTAAAACCTCAGTAACACAATTATTGCTCCAAACACACTTCACACTCCATAAGTCTTACTGTGCGGTAAGGGAGGTAGGTGCCCCGTGTGAGACAGCAGTTGAGGCATTGGAGACAATTGCCGGTTTGTTCCTCAGTCTAAGGCTGGTCCTCACACCCGGTCCACTGCGACGAACAGACCTAAAGGTTGAACTTCTACAAAACAAGAAGCCATGATGGTTTGATTAAAGTAATAGTTACTATTGTGTATCAAACCTAAACTTCAGACCAACTCGTACTTTCTTTTCTTGACAACGGGGGGTGTTGCAGGAGTGCCGTGCTTCTCATTTCTGGGCATGGGCCGTTTGGACACTCTGTAGAAAGGAAATAAAAGGGATACATCTGAAACCTTCATGAACCTAAATTTCTGGTCTGCATTTCCTAGGGTGATCATGGAATTAGAAGGAAGAAGTTTCTAAAGGCTGTAAATGCTTCACCAGTTCCTAGCGAAGTTGAAAGCCTCATACCTGCGGGTTTGAGCAGGAACTGTCCGGGTTTGACCCGGAGCAGCGGTAGTTCTGGCATTTCCCCATGATGTGACAATATTACATGGCGGCTCTGCAGAGTTTTCTGTAACAGCTGTAGCAGAGAAGAGGGTATCAAATAAGACATTTAAAAAAACGTCGCCATAAAACTTTATATGAAAAGAGCAGTAATTTAAAACCTGAGGTCTCCTCTTGTTTGATCATAGGTGACACCACAGCTTTGGGTCTGTTCGTATCACAGGCATCTTCAAAAGGCTTTGAGATCCGTAAAGGGGTGGCGAGCTGTTCCATGGTGCCGCTCGGAGTCGCCTTCAGATCTAAATGAGAATCTCATTAGAGTTACTGCAACCTTCTACATGACACACTTGTGTGGGACAAACGGCTGGATGAAGTCTTACCAAACCACAGATCAGCATCATCCTGAGGGTCCAAGACAAAATCATCTACAGACTCTAAAACATGTGAAGGGGCGTCCCACGTGTACGCGTCAGCGGAGTCCTCTTCCATATCTGCACCAGGAGCGTCCTGAAAAAACACACACATATATTACATACATGTAATATACACATGTGTATTATATACAGTGTATTTGTATGTGCATGTATATATATATATATATATATATACACTAGTATAGTATAGTACTAAGATATAATATACTATATAGTGTATTAAGTGTGTGTGTGTAAATACAGAAGGCCCTAACATCACATCACTAATTGCATGAATAATATTAAAAACACCAAGTTTATGTCATGAAACAGCAACACATTTCCTGCACAGGGTGGTGCAAAACAGCAGTTACTGACAGATGTTTGTAAAGAGCAAAAAAACATAGTTTTAGTGTTAATACAAACTAATATTACATGCATTTTAATATATACGTCAACATACTGTTGCAGAATTAGTTGGTATGTAAGATCGGTCCTTCCAACCACTTTACACTCATAACTATGAACAACAACAACACAACATAAACAATCGCCGTCTGTGGGACATTTCACACAAACCTACGATCATTTACACGTTTATGCAACGGAGTTAAAGCGACATCAGATCCGATAATAACAAATAAGTCAATCTAATAAATGCGCAATATATAAATAAAACCAACAGCACAAACACTCACACCGCAGGTCAGTGTCCTCGATCGCAACCTGAGAAACAGGAAAAATAACTAATAATAACAACTAATAACAACTAATAACAACTAATAATAACTAATAATAACTAGACGTCGCTCGTAATTTCCCGCAACAAACTATCAGCCTGATGCTAGTTTGAAAATACGTGCCGTTAGCGCTGGGTTTAAAACCAGCCAATCAGGTTCGAGGAAGCGACGCGTCTCGCCTCCTATTTGCTGCCCGAGTGTTACGTGGCAGGACGTCACGGTCACGTGACAGGCGCGAATGATAAAAGTACGCACCACGGCGCTAAAAATGGCCGACGTTCAGCGTCAAACGTGCTGAAGTTTCTCCCGTATCTGTGTATTAAAGTTTCACGTTTCATTAGTTTGTGTTAAAGGTTGACGTTCTGTATATTTTAAACGGGAACTCCGCCCCCTCCCTGGAAGGACATTTAAAAATGTTGTATTGTGTTGATCAAATACAGGCATGTCATTGTTTTAATACGTCTATTGCTTATAGCAAACACACATATAATACAACACGAATGTCAAAATACAGTACAATGTCAAAAACACTGTTAATGCCATTCATGTGTGCAGAAAAGTTCTTTAGCAGTACAATGAAGTAAAAAAGGACATGGCATGAAACTGAGGTTTAGTTAAATACAGGAAATGTTAGGGTCTCACTTTAGTACAAAACAGGACAAAGCAGTTGGAGAAACTCCATAAACTTAGTTTGTGATCTGCAGTCAGTATTTGCTGTAAAAGATGTAGCTATTAAATGAAACAACCAAACTGAAATGCTCTAAGATGCTTTATTTGACTCAATGTTGTTTCTGAATACACCTTTATCTCTCTTCACTCATTCAGTTTTCAGATAGCTGACAATAAAGTTAATGCTGGGTATTTTAGGAGACGTGAAACACCCGTTTAACTCCAGATAAACATCCACATTTCAGACAGACGGTACAGTACAGCCGTATACAGTGTGTGTCTGAGGTAGATCGGGATAAACATCACAGTCGACTTGAGAAATGTCAAAATATCGTACAGAAATGTCACAATATCGTACAGAAATGTCACAATTTCTAACCCAAATCCTGCTATACATTTGGGAAAATAAAAGATTATATATATCACCATATAATCACAGTTACCTTAAAGGTACATGTAACACTGATTTGAAAGTATTTAGTACAGTATTTATTTAACAGTGCTCCTGGTTTTGCATGAGTTACATGAAGTGCTTGAGTAACAGCAGGTTGTGTTGTGAGCTTCTGAATCCACACACAACTCCACAATCTTCATGATGCATTTGCAGTGTAGTCAACATTTGTGTAAAGAATGACCTAGAACATCATTTCTCTACAGATTCTTTCCTGACATGATAAATCATCAACATTAACTGACCTGAAAAATATTATTAACTTCACCACAACATTTCAAAAATTAAAGACGTAACTTCATTTCCACTGTGAGGTTTAGTCCCGAGGAGTGACTCTATTTTAAACTTTTTAAACATTTTAATCTCAGAATAACTTTCACAACATCTGAGAATGAACAGAGAGAGATGAGACATACAGGAAAACAGAAATGTTCTCTATTCATGTCATTTCATTCATCTGAACACAAACAGCACCTACAGTTTTTTTTTACCAAATGGCTAAAATCAATACAAGCTAATTCATGCTAGTTAATGTCCCGACTCTAAAATCTTAATAACATGTCAACATTCTAAACAACAAGTTCAATTTTAAAAACTGGGATAATGTTCATCACTGGCATGAAGACATTTTGTGTAAAGACTTAATTTCTCATCCAAAAAGGAATAACGTTCTGTGACAAGAGTTCCGTGTAGAGGTAGGTTTTTGTGTGACCGCGAGACAAGTAAATCTAACACCACAGTTTAATCTGACTTTCAGTCATAGAAGTGCCGTTGATAAAAAGTGCTTCATTATACAACGGAGAACACTGTAATAGCATTGTTTCCTTCTTGACACAGTATCTGAGGTATTTAGTTGACTATTTTCTTCAAAAGAATTATTTGAGTTCATACATCACTACAAAACTGTTACCTGGAAGACCCTAGTTAAAACTACAAAGTTAAAACTAATCTAAAAGCAAAACTCCATCTATCCTAGCAACAACAACATGCTAATCGTCTTGCTCCTCATTACAATGAGATCCATTTGACTAGCTGCTGCAAAGAAACTTCACTGTATTGGCAAAGATGCAACAGAGCTGTGGCACGTAACAGGCAGCTTTTACTGCTGGAAGGCCTGATGGAATCGAGGTAGAGTCGGAGAGAAACCAGAAATCTGGTTTAAGTGCCCTGAAGCCATCGGCTCCTGCAACACTTGAGGCTGAAACGAGGTAAGTGGCCCAGAGAGCTGTGAGGTAGAGCTTGGGGACGCCGCCGTGGGCGAGGTGGAGTATCCCATCATAACACTTCCAGAGCTCAGGGGAGCGCTGTAGGGGGGCAAACCCAAAGGCAGGAAGCCAAGCAGATGTGAAAGGTCCACGTTAGCAGAGGTGGCAGGAGGCTCCGCTGAGGTAAACAGCGAGTTCTTGAGGGTGAAATGGGCACTCTGACCTCCCACGCTGTCGGGGAGAAGGTCGCCAGGCCGAGAGACCGCGGTCGCCATGGCGGCTTGGGGCGGCATCGGCCCACACTGGAGCTCGGTCAGGAAGTTCTCCATCTCTGCCTTCAGGTATGAGGTAGTGGAACTAGGCTGATATCTAGAAGACTGCTGGTACTGTGGCTTGCCAGAGTCGAGGTAGCAGCCCACACCCATCGGGCTGGACAGGGGGCCAGACACTGAATAGTGATGACTGACCTCTGAGGTAGATGAACTCGGTAAGCCCTGCGGGTTGAACATGGTCATAGTAAAAGCCTCACCTGCATCCTTTGGAGACCCAACCGAGCTCACGGTGGGACTCGGTTCTTCTTTAACAGGCATCGGTGTCATGGTCTCCATCTCCTGCGGGTGACTTTTCTTCAGGTGTCGGGTGAGGTGGTCGCGCCGGCCGAAGCGTTGGGCGCAACGCGGGCACAGGAAGTCCCGCCTACCCGTGTGCACCACCGCGTGGCGCCTAACGTCCTTGCGAGTGAAAAAGCGTCGCCCACAGCGCTCACACTGATGCTTCCTTTCTCGTACAGCAGTCTCTGGAGGAGGCCGGCCAGTGTGTGTCGTCAGGTGTTCCAGCAACACTGACATGCTCTCAAATACCTGACGACACACCTTACAGGTGAGGTCACCGGCGGCAGAGGTGGCATGAGTGGCCAGGTGACGTCTGAGACCCAGGCGGGTGTTGTAACGCTTCCCGCATTCCTCACAGCGCAGTTCCTGCTTGTTTGGGTCGTGGGTTTGGAGGTGGCAGTTTAACTGGTCTTTGCCATGGAACATTTTCTCATATGTATGGAAAGTTTTCAGGGAGTTTGTAGCTGCACATCTGAAAAGGTATAAAAGAAAAGTGACATGAGTGGAGATCACAACGCATACTACTAGTTAGCAAGACAATCCTGTACTGTACAGAATAAAAAACATTTTACGTGTACCTGAGAAAAAACTCTGAAGGGTGATTTTCTGATGCTGGTGGTGGTTGTCTTGCATGTTCAGAACGCTGCACAGATACACAAAGAAGCAGAAAACGTTTAATTAACACGATAACATGTTAATAAACTCACAAAACATCAGTGTAATTTATAACCTGCATGTAGCTTCTTTTACATCACAATAAATAACCATATTGTTTTTACATTCTTTCAACCAGTTTGTTAATCACCCTAAAACATAAACTATAGCAGATTCTGATATGAAGTTATAATGATGTTTCAATATAATAAAAACTTTGTTTTCTTAAACTATCATTTAAATACCAGTCACAGAACAAGACTTATTTAAAGACTTCACTTTACAAAGAAAATGACAAACCCTTTATAAAACATTTATAAAGGGTTTGTTTTCTTCTTTCAAAGCTCACAAAAGCACATTCATTTACCTACAGACCTCAGGAAAACACCTCCATCATTTACCATCTACCACCTTATTTCCACTGGCAACACTTATAAATAAATACAGATAAATTACAACAATTTTAGCTCAATTTTAGTTTCGATCAATTGCTCAGCTGGGACTATTTCCTGTCTGCATTAATGAACCTTTAACACAAACACTAACATATAAAACACATCATGCTTTAACTTTCCCATGACCCTTAAAATTCACTTCAGACATGAAACACACTTTTATAAATGACTGATTTCTAAAATCATTCCGACAAACTTTAAATGCATTTGTTTATTAAAACGTGTGAAAATCACCTGTAACAAAAACAAAACAACAACAACAGATCGAGCAGCTCTTACACACGTTTATAAAGTTATAATAAAACACGCAACTGTGAATAAATGACAATGTTTATGAGTCTGTATCTGCAGGAATTAAGCTTTAACTTTTAAAAAACTATTCGATGAAGGGTTTAAACATTTAAAGATGAATGCAAACACAGCACACGTTTAATTCACATTAAACTTTTGCGCACACGCAGTTTTGTTCTCACCGCAAACTTTTCACCGCCGCAAAACTCGCGTTTCACGCGCAATGCGATCCGCAAAACAACAAATGTTTCCCATCGACCTCAGCGACTCGTTCGCAGTTTATTCTCTCAGTTATAAGTTTTAATAAAGTTAATATTTTTGGGCCTGTTGTTTCTTTCGCCCTAAACGCAGCGGCGCTCGTGCCGACGCGCGCGTGCGTCGTGGGAACGTGACGTCACGCACCCTCGGTTTACGCCATTTAAACGTCAGAAACGCTAAAGATTAAAACAAACATTATTTACGTCACAACAGCGAAAACGAGCTGAAAAAAATGTTTGCATTGGTTTTATAATCATTTCTCACTTCAGCTCTTTCACAATTGCTGAAAGTTGGTCTGTGGCCTCAAGATGTCAAGCAGAAACAAAATATAAAACTTTTCTTTCTTTTGCTTTCATTGTTTTCTGTGTTCAGGGTTTCAATGTTTAAAATAAGTTGTTTTTGACACATTTTAAAAGTTAAACAACAAACTTCCACTAATTTTCCACAAACTTCTGCACTTTCGGTGTTTTGATAAAGAGCCCAAACGTTACATTAGCCCTTAGATTTCTATTAACTCATTTTTACATTGTGTCTAAACAAGCTTTAAAAACAACAAAAATGTATCCAAAATGCTTTATTCAGCTGCCACATTATTTCAGTGCAACAAAGTACAAAACAACACACTGTAAATCCATTTACTGCCTAATTTAAATTCTTGATAAGTGCCGGTTCAGACGCCTTGATGCAAAAGAGGAACCGCAGAGTCAAACAGAGAAAAAACTTGGGTCTCGTGTTTTAAAATGGGTCTCAATCCAGTGTTACAATTCTATCTCTTCCAGATATAATCTAGACATAAAGCATTTAGTTTACATAACAATACAGGTACAGTATAAGAAGACTGTCGTTTTTAGATTTACAGCCTAATAACATGAAATACAATCAAGAAATATTGAGAGAAAATACTGTTGAAAAATAAATGACCGATGAAGTCTGTCTAAAACAAACAAGAGTTTCACAGGAATCACAAACCCATCACAGCAGGAAACACGGATGAACCTGCGGAGACAAAAGAGCATCATCCATCTAACAACATGTTTTACACAAATTCCTAATGATAAGTCAAAGAACACTTTTTGTGTAGCTCTGTGAAACAGAGTATCTAAATAAAGACAGAAAAATGAAGAACTATTTTACGACACCAACATTTTAGGATTTTATCGTCTCTATTTGCATAATTATTTGTCTGTTTGTTATTGTCGGTCACTGGACAGATTCTGAGCAGTTACTAGAGTAACAAAGAGACAGGATGTGTGAGACACAGTGATTGTTGTAAGATTGTTCCCAGTGTAACATTATATCAACATTATTTCCAAAACTTCCAACAAACGTTTCCAGTTTTGGTTACAACCCTCTGATTATAGCTGAAAACTACAAAACGTCTCATCGCCATTTCAGTGATTCGTACATTTTGGGCTACCTTGACCATCTGCAGATTCAGTGTCTGGAACTTTCCAGTCTAGCTTGCGTCCTTTCTCATAAAGAGCCTTTAGAACCTTCCGGAACTCTTCCTGTCCTCCGGTGCGGCTCAGATCCAGATACTTCCTGTACAGCTGCAGGGCAGTCCGAGCGTCTTCAATGCTGTCGTGAGTTTCGCTCTGAATGTTCAGATCTAAACAAATATTACAAAATAATGAACAGCTATTTTTCTTCTATACAGAAGAAAAGCGAATGTGAGGAAGAGAACATCTGAAGAAGACGCTGACCCAGAAAATACCAGGCGAGGAATCGCAGCGAGATCATTCTTTTCCTGGGCATGTGGAAGAGATAGACGGTGTCAATGACCTGGTCTTTAGGAACCTGGTGAAACACAGTGAGGTGAGTTTATAACGTGTGTGTGTGATATTAACTATCACTCAAACTCAACTCACCATCAGATTTATGACTCTGAAATCCTTCTGCAGCCCGTGACCCACAAACCGCACGCCGGTGTCGATGAGGAAGCGCAGTTTGAGGTACGTTGATTTGAGAGTGGTGAGATGTTTAGAGGAGATCTTGGCATCCAGGTCTCCGGGTTTGATTCCAGAGTACTGTGTCAGATAATCCACCACCTGAACATGCAAACAGGTTATGGATCAGAAACGTTTTCCAAACGTTTTAAAGACAGTAGTACATTTTGCCCAAACCCCTAAAGCAATCCTTCAGTCACCTGCTCCTGTGTCGAGATGTAGTCATCGATGAAGGGAACCCCCTCGTTCTGCCCCTGACCTCTGACACACGTGATACGGGCCACAGACATCTGACTGGGTTTAATGGTAGATTTGGTCCCATCGCTGCGAAGCTCCGCCTCTTCCTGTTCACGGAAAACATGATGCGTGTCATGCAATCACAAAACGTGTGAAGAAAAGGTGTGAAGAAGTACCACATTACAGACCTGGTTGAGCGTGACAAACTCTGCGTCCAACCCCACGAGGTCTCCAGCCTGAGGCATCTCGCTCACCATCAGGGGTATGAAGGTGGCATGACTCTTCCTCTGTTTCCGTGCCAACGAGGCTTCAGTCAGCAGAACACTGGCCTCAATTGGGTTCTTGACTACACGGGACACAACACAGGAATAACTGACACAGAACATGACCACATATGAAAACAAATGGCACAAAAAAAACGCACACATACTTCTTAGATCGTACTTGGTGTGATAGTTCCTCTTAATGTAATAAAGCACAGCCGGAACTTTCCAGTTAACGTCAAACTGGGCCGATTCAGCCTAACAGAAACACCACAGGAAAACGGTTCAGAATTTGTTGGATTTGTTTAGGATTTGTTGAGGTTTCCAGGATGACACATAAATACAAAACACAGGAAACCAAACTTAAAGGTACAGTAGGTCATTTTGAAGATGCTAGGAACAGCAAGCCAGCTTTGAAAGCGTAAGATCCCGCCTCTCTTCAGACGGATGTCCACAGCCACGTCCCCTCCAAAACACATGAACGAATGAGAAATAACTTACTGTTAATACATTATATTTGTTATTGTTACCTTGTCTATGGGCTCGATGAGAAAGTCATTGAACAGGTACCACTGCTGGTGTGTTACTCCCTGAAAACACAACAACAGGAACTTAGTTAAACTCATAACAGAGATGCATGAAGCTGTAAGTTAGGATGAAGGTCTCAACATCTCAGTGTCTGATTTGTGCCAAGCAGAAAATTCTGGAAAACTGCTTTCGAGGCAATCTCACCTCTTTCCTCTGATGGTAGGTCTCACCCACTTTAATGTGAGCCACCAGGTTTCCTCCGGTCCGTGCATCCTGGATGTGAGACACGGTGACGACCAGATCGTAGATGGACGCCCCCTCCGCCTCCTCACTCTCGGTCAGCTGTGAGAGGAACAAACCGGCACCAGTCAATTAAATTACCTCAGATTATTTCAGGTCTTCATGAGATCTTCCTCACCTCCTCTCCCTCAGACAGACTGCTGACCTCCAGGCCTTGAGTCTTACTGATGCACATCCTCAGGCTGAGAGGAATCCACACGTACCTCATGTCCTCAGCCTGCATGTCAAAGGTCAGGCCCTCCACGCTGCACAGCTCCTCCCTGTACACACAGATTTCACAGAATCAGTGCATCAGACTCGGTGCATCAGACGCATAAGACTGATGTGCTCTTACTCTAAACACCACTCGGTTGGAAGTGGCTCTTTGGGTTTGGGAGGCTGTGCCGCTTCTTTCTTCAGCGCTCTGTTAAACGCATACTGTCAACAAAACAGCATTTATCACTAAACCAACAGGACAAACCGATCTGACCAAATTCTGTTCAATAAAGGTGACCTATAATGTCATCTCTAAGGTGACCTATAGGAGCTTGTTTGTGACTGCATGATGACTCTATATATTCTATAAGTAAAGACTCTATATGGGACTCTGACCTCAGTCTGGGCTTTCCAGAACTCCGCCTCTTTAGCGCTGTTCACCTCACAGTTTATAACCAGAACATCAGGCAGGCAGCGAATATTCCGGGTTTGAACCTGCAAACAGATTCTGCCTGTTACTGATTCTATCTAGATAGATAGACAGATGAAAATGGAGAGAGAGACAGAGAGTGAGAGACAGACAGACTGAGAGTGAGTGAGAGAAAGACAGAGAGAGTGAGACTTACAGTTGGCTGGTACTTCTCACAGTTGTCACACCAGGCCTGTGTGCTCTGTTCCAGACAGATGCTCTTCTTCAAAATATCTGCAAAGTCATATTCCTCCACCATCTTATCTGTCCACATCAGATCAGCTCAGTTTATACATCATGAATCAATAAGAAATAAGTATAAGTTCTGTAACAAATTACAGAACAAATGTTTCATTCATGACCACGTCCATCCAAACCAGAACTTCAGAACCCAACAGAACACATGTCAGTCTCTTTAAATAAACACACATGACAGAAACCATCAGTGTGTCAGCGGTGTTTTGGAACCCCTGGTTTGGACTTCAGATGGTTGCAGTAATGTTTGGTGTTTGTGGTTCTGACCCAGTGAGTTCTGTTCTGGGTAATGGATGGTGAACAGTAGAGTCAGGGAGGTGCGGACTGTCTCCTTCCCACAGCGACATAAACTGCTGTTCTCCACTTCACAGCCGAACAACCGACCAATCACAGACTCCCCAGAGGAGCCCAGCACACTGCAGAGCACATACAAAACACACAGTCACACACACAGTCACACACACAGTCACACACACAGTCACACACGGCACGATTAGAGACACAAGCTGAAATATTCTAGATGCACCACAAAATGAAGAAATTATTTTGATCTACAATCAACATTCTTGATTCTAATTGGCTAATGTTTATTCATTAATCCTTGATTCTGATTGGCTAATGTTTATTCATATAATTTAATTTAGTTTTGACAGCACATCAGAGATTTGTTGAGTACAGTTTCATGTCATTCTGCTAATTTTCTTTCAATTATTATTCCTTCTCAAACGCAGCTTCCTGAAATACATGGTTCCGGTTATTCCGACCGGTGCTATAATGAAGCTGTATATAACTATTATCCCATCCTGCTGTCCACACCTGCTGCTAGCGCCTCTGTACGCCTGCGGTCCCTCCTGCTCCAGCGTCTCCTGATGCAGCTGCGCCAGAATAAACCGGTTCCAGCTCTGGATGAGGCGGCCCAGACGGGCTTTACCCGTCTGTTCATCAGAATCAGCCAGAATCAAACCCAGTGCCGAAGCTTCCGGGATTGTCCGGAAAGCCCGGAGAAAATTACTGGCCTGTGAAAGAAGCAAACAAACTCTGACATCATAGACCTGCTACCCACACCTGATTGGTTGAGAAGCTGCGGTGATGTCACGAGTACCTGACAGGGGTCTCCCCGGCTCAGGTCCAGCATGTGAAAGAGGAAACCCAACTCACAGGCCAAACAGAACTCCTTCTGACACAGGTGATTCTGAACCAGGCATCTGATTGGTTCCAGGAAATACAGAACCTGCCGGCACACACAGGGTTAACTGATACAGTCCCAGCTGAAACGTGCAAAACTACTGCTGTGAATTTCCAACATTCCTTACAGAGAAAACAAAATTCCAAGGACTTTTTAGAGAAGTCAAAATGGTGACGCTGTGGGATTTTTCCTAATGCAACATTTTAGTCCAACCTATAATAATAATAAGATTTAATCTGGATTGTGAAAATTTAGTGTTTATATATATATATATATATATATATATATATGTGTGTGTGTGTGTGTGTATGTATGTGTGTATGTATGTATGTATGTGTGTATGTATGTGTGTGTGTGTGTGTGTGTGTATGTGTGTATGTATGTGTGTATGTGCGTGTGTGTTTTGTGTGTGTGTGTTTGTGCGTGTGTGTTTTGTGCGTGTGTGCGTTCACCTGGATCATACAGTTACAGTAAGCGTTGGGTATGTGAGGTTCCAGGCCAGCAAACAGAGTTCTGTTATAATGTTTAAAATCGAAGTCCTCCAGTCCCAGTTTGGAATATTTAATGGTCACCTGACACACAGTAACAATACATTAATACGACACAACATTTATCACCAGCGTATCACAAACAATCAGAACAAAACACAGCTTTCAAATCAAGTCTTTAATGAAACACACCTTTCTGTATTTTTTTGGAATCATGTACAGATGAGGTTCCTCGTCCCGGCCGATGGGAGACTCGGGAACCTGACTGTAGCTGTCATACTCCAGCTCTACCTCTTTAATCTTATAGGGAACCTGATGAGAACGGTTACACAACGTTCAGCGTTTATTACCGCAGTCACAGAACATTCCAGAGCTACGGAGTAACATGAACAATTACTGCCTCTATTTACGTACAATTAAGTAACACATAAATCATTTTTCATTTTATAATTAATAATTATTTATTGTTCATTATTATATCATCATATATCTATTATTTTATTAGTATGAATAGTATTATGATTCATTGTTGTCTGTCTGCTGTGGCTGGAGTCCCTTGTTCTGTCGTGTAGTTTTAACACTGCGCTCACCTGGTTTCTGGGCCGGGTTCTGGGGTTGGGGGCGTATCCGATGAAGCCCACCGTTTTCATAGTCCTGAGAATTTCTGGATCAACAGGAGGAGCTCGCCTGGAACAGGACAAGAACAAATATTTGGTCTAATTTGCATTTTTATACCAAATCACTAAATAAAACTTCATTAATTAAGGGTTTGTTTTACTAAAATTGCTGTAATAAAATTTTTTACACCTACAATAAAAAATATCAGGGGCGGAATAATATAAATATTAAGCCTGAAGCGAACAGCAGGGGGCAGCATTACACAGTAACACACCTGGGGCTGGGAGTAACGAGAGAAGTGGGCCAATCAGAGAGCAGTGGCTCGGTGCTGGTTAGGGGCATGGGCAGAAGAGACAGAGGCATCAACTCGTGGTTCCAGTCCAGCTGGGGCAGCGAGTCCACCAGGCAGGGCAGGGCTAACTCAGTCTCCCTGGAGTAACTGTTAAAGGAGACCTCCGGGGCGCTGGACCACAGGTGCACACAGCCCCCAGAGTCCCCAAAGGAGAGCGCTTGTTTGCTGGAGGACACGTCAAAGCTCATCAGAAGCTGCCCCACTGTGTTGACGTGGAAGATATCAGCCAGATTGGCCAATCCAGTGGGCTCACAGAACTGACACTGACCTAAGGGGGCAACACCCACAAAATGAGATCTTAAAACTCAGAACAGCAGTAACACAAGTATCAGTGACACACACACACACAAGCGTCATACCCGTCTGTGAAATGATAGCCAGGCGGGAGGTGTACGTGGGGATGAAGCGGAGGAAGAGAGGGTCCACGTGGACCTGGAGAGGGGTGATGGCTCTCATCATGCGCAGGTCATACACCATCAGGAACCGGTCGCACGACAGTCCGTTCAGACCGCGGCTGGAAAAGCCGCACGCCGCCAGCAGATTACCGTGTACGTCGAAATCAGACAGGCTTCCGGAGAAAGCATCAAACTCCTGCTCCGTTTTAAATGTGCGCAGATCACGCAGGGACACCTGTTAGACAAAGAATAAATGATTTAATCATCTAAATATGATCTAATCTAACATCAGGATTATAGATTAAAACATGTAAAATATTTACACTGTTACGTATAACAGAATATATAGTATAAGGAAATAAGATGCAATATAAGTGCATAAGTGCAATATCTCACTAGAAACTGCTTAAAATAAAATGTATACAGAAAATAAAGTGTTGACAAATACTTCAGTTAATAAGTAGTTTTCTGAGTAAACTAGTTAGAGTGTAAAACTAGTAATAGCTAAATGAATTAAATCAGAAAGAAATGTATTGGAAAAAAATACATATATATTTACAATATTTATAATAATAATTTATAATAATATTCAAAATTATTTGCTAATTTTACAGCTAAATTGCGTGAAGCACATTTTCACAGCAGCTAGGAGCAACACACACACACTCACACACGTATTGGTGAGTGGGAAAAGCGAAAGGAGGAAACAGTTTGTTTGTTCCACATCCATTTTGGTTTCACTCCTTCACTCACCTTGCCGGAGGTGTGACCACAGAAGAAGAAGCGATTGGATTGTCTCATAATGGCAACTCCAGGCACCTCAACAGTGAACTAGAGAGACAGTGACAGTGTTAGCGTCTTAGCTTTAGTTGTTTGTGCATTTGTGCTTCTGTGCAAAAGTTATAGATTTGATTCTCAGGGAACACACACTGATAAAAGTGTTGAATGAAATCTGTGAATTTAAATGCATTGTTTTAAACACACACACACTCTCTCTCTCTCTCTCTCTTACTTTCTGGGTTTCCTGTACAGTGGTGAGGTCCAGTTCTGTCACATAATTCTGGAGCCCCCCCATCAACAGTGTGTTATTATCGGTTAAAAGTAAACTGTGCATGTCTGCCCCCTCCTCCATCCTAAAACAAACACATGAACAAATCAGCAGAAATAATAATACAGTATTTATGATATCTGTGTCTCAGAATATAAGAGTTTTGTGCTGGTCTGTACGTGCAGCAGAGGTTAAAAATATCAGATTATATTTAATATTACATTTAACAAAACTTATTCAGGAATCTTTCCAAAATGATTCTTAACATGTGCTTTTGTTTAAGACTATGTCAACATTATCTGTATTGTGTGAGTCTATTATTAATATAAACATGTGCTTCAGTTACAGTTACACACACACACACTGGAAGCTGTAAGACTCTGATTATTGCTGGTGATGGTGTGTGTGAGACTCACGGATAGTCAAACATTATTAAACCTCCTCGCGTGAGGCATTTCAGGTTGTTTTTGGTGAGAAACAGAACCCCGGTTTCCATGCTCTGAATGTGTCTCACATCATCCGTCATGTGCACCTGAAACGAGGAGTAGCGGCCCATCGTTGGGCCGAAGAACGAGCTCGCGTGGCCCTGACACAAAAGAGAGGAAGGATTTGAAAATCAAGTGACATCAGCACAATGCAGAAGTAGGTCACAGATGATGCATCTGAGGTCACTTACTATCAAAACCACAACTGAAATTTTGGCCTGCAGTTAAACTGTAACCCTGAACCTTCCCGCTTCAAAGGAGAAACCGAACGCAGAATTTTTGCTGAAAACACTTTCCAGGGATGCCGCCCGCCTTTACAGCCCTGACTGTCCCTCAACAGATGAAACACGCGGGTGTAAATGTCTCACTGACCCGGTGGTTTCCCATCCACAGCAGCTCCTCCTGGAGGTCAAAGTGTGTGGCTGTCACGGGGATGCCGACTTCCGCAGCCACGCTGTGCAGCTCGGAGTACATGCCCTCCATGATGTGCACGGACTCGGGCACGGCCAGCCCGTCGGGGTCCATCTCCACGCCCTGGAGCAGCGCCGGGTCGAGCCGCGGGTCCAGAGAAGAGTCCAGACCGGGCTCCAGGCTCCCGTGCAGACCGGGCGCGTATTCCCCCAAGCCCGGGTCAAGACCCTCAAAGTTCATCATGAAGATAGTGGTGCTATGGAGAGTAAATGTTTGACAGGTGTCATAAAGACACTAGGACACTAGTGAGGTGACTAACTAGTAAGCATTCTGTAGTACAGCACGACTCAACCATCACAACTAAGTGTAACTATATATATTTTACATCTTATTAAAGTCTGCGACAGCTTTACTTGCAGAATTAAACCAATGCATTGTGCATTGAAATAAACTGCATGACGTTTAAGAGCTACAGATAACATATCGATTTATTAACATACCGAATGCAGATTTCTCTCTAAATGTGCAGTGAGCGTCTGCAAAATGTTGACTTTAAACCATTTCCAGTCATGTATAAAAGTCAAACACACCTTTACACTACGATTATCTCCGGGTCCATATGCGCGCACCGCTCGCTTCATTCAAAACAAAAACAACGGCGCACTTCCGGGAGAGCGGCAAGTACTTCCGGGGCGAGCTGGGGGCGTGAAAGGGGTCACCATGGAAACAGGGCGCAGAGTTTGTTATTTGTAATATTTCAATAAAATAAACAATTACTATTGCAAATAGTTTTAATATATAATAATAATGTAATGTAATATATTTTATATAGTAATCAGAAGATTTTAGGGTGTGATAATAAACGTTTACAGGCCACAACTGGACAAAAATGCTCATCTAGGTTGTTAATCTAAATTGACATCATGGGAAACATTATATTAATGTACACAGACTCCCCTGTAAAATCACAGCCCGTATATTTTATGATACAGATACACAGTCATCAAGGTTTTTACCCAGATAACAATTTTAGGTTGTGAGATTGTTTGCTTAACATTTCCATTAAGAAACCAAAACATTAAAAATGCTATTCTGAGTGTTATAAGAACAGCCCAAATGTCCACTTTTTAGACATTGTGGAAACGTTATTGTTTGTTTATAGGAACATTATTTAAACTTAATTTAAACTTTATAATGTCCCACTAACAACATAAAATAATGTTTATGAAATTTAAAATATAAAGTTACAAAACATTTTACTGCTGGAAGCATGTATTGGTAACTTGAGAGAACTATTAGAGCGTTATGAGAACGTTCCTGTTAGCTGGAGAATCAACGTTTTTTTAATATTCTGTTTTTTGTCTTTATTTGTGCTGCGGTTATTTGTTAATATTCTGTTTTTTGTCTTTATTTGTGCTGCGGTTATTTGTTAATATTCTGTTATTTGTGTTATTTGTGCTGTGGGATGTGTTCAACCTGTGTGAATGGTTTGTGGCTTCGTCTCACTTCCTCCTAATAAAGGAAGGAAAGTGGAAAACATCTGAACAGCTTTAAAATGAGGAAATTATTCAATCCTGGATTCTAAGAACGGAGTCGTGGAACATGCAATGGAAGTTTCATCAGTTGTATAAATGGGAGAATTGTTCTGGTCTTTTGCCACATCTGTGAATTAATGAAACATTTCTGAATGGGAAGATACAGACGAGATCACCACCACGATTTCTCACGAATGATCTTTGTGTTTAACTGGAGAGGAAGAAAATCCCTATAGTGTTGTAATAATTCTACGGTATTAATTTGTCTTGAGTCATCAGCAATCTGAGGGTACAGCAAACACCAAACATTCACACGCATTCAGATCTTGGAATCAACAAACATTTTAACATTTTTTAAAGGTTCCACAATAATGTAAAACTAAAAACAATAATTCCTGTTTTAATGCTGATTTTTTAATGTTACTTGCAAATCAAACTATGTGTTCATGAGAACTTCCTGTCACTTTTGTTTGGACCTGTAATGCAGTACAGTTGTGTGTTTATCTGATGGCCTCAGCAGTGGGGACCAGTTTTCAGAAATTCCAGTGATATCTGTCCTCACACCTGAGAAAAACACATTCATAACTTCATTACTGTGCTGATTATTATCATTCAAATGCACTTTGCCTTTGAAACAAGTAGAAAATAAGTCAACCACACTGGCATCCAGTGAGCATGTCCAATAAATGATGAAAGTAGATTTTACCCAATATTTGTTTACAGATTTCATGTTACACAGTGAATAAAAATATTGCACGCAGATCTACATTTACTAGACAAAAATAAAAAGGTTCATTAATGAAAAAGCAATTTTACTGTTTATTTGAAAATGCTTCTGTAAAAGACATGACATAAAATACAACATTTGATCCAGCAAAACGCTGCATCTCTCCTATATAAATATATCAACGTCTTGTTTGATCCTGACATTGTGGAAAGATTTAATCGCATCTTACATCTTAAATTGATCCCATTTCACGACAGGATTAAGCAGAAGGGAACTGGGATGATAAACGGCCCTGTGATGTTTTCCTCGATCATTTTGCTGAACACTTTGGAGGCGCGTTTGAGGAACAAGGATCCACAGAAAGCGAAACTTCAGGGCCGACGGTCGGCAGGTGAGATTCAGGGAAACCCCTGGTGACTCACAGCCACTGAATATAACGTTATAAAATCGTTTGCACGCTGCAGAAGAGAGAAAAACCTGAGTCGGCTCACAGAAACACGTTTTAAAGATGCATTCGGGGCTGATGTTGGCGCTTTGCGCGGTGCTGTCGGTGCCGTCGGGCGCCGGAGGAGCGCCGGCGCGCACCGGAGGAGAGACAAACTTCATCAGGTGTTCACAGCTGTCCCTCCTGCTGAACCAGATGGCTAGAGACTTATACAACACGGTGGGTGTTTAAAACAGTTTACATTTGTTCATGCTTGTGTTATTTTCTGTTTATGAGTTGACTGTATTGCGTTTATTCTCCGTGCAGTTGGCGTCTCCAAACATGAGAGTCATTATTGCTGATCCTCCAGTTTCCATAAGACCAATGGACTCGTGTGACCCCTGGAGTCTTGAGACCAACAAAGAGGTAAATAACAAAACAGTTCATTTGTCTTTATGCTTTTGTTGTCGATTGTTGACTCTATTTAACCCATTTTTTGAGGCACAACCAAGTGCTGTTTTTAAGTGTCATAATGACCTTGCATTATTTTATATGCATCTTGTCTTTACTTAGACCTGTCAGTCGAGGATGATCCTGGCTCTGAGAAACTACACCAGCATTTTTCACAAGGACGGCGTGTTTAAAAGTTCAGCTTGCAGTAAGTGGAGAAAACAGGCCAGCGAGGTTTCTGAAGTTACCGGAGACCTTCTGCGGTCGCTTGAGGTTTGTGCTGAAACTTTGCATTCAAGTCCATCAGTTTTACTGTCTTATCAACTTCTGCTGTCTTGTATAGAAGTTTTATTACAACAAAAGTCTCTGTTGTCTTGCAGTAAAGTTTCTTATGTATCTCAACAGTGTCAGAAGCTCTTGTTGCAATCAAATGATAATAATAATAATAATAATAATACTTCTGAAATAACATTTTATTTCGGTTCTGTGATTTACAGCAACCTGTGGAGGACGAACCCTTATTGACAGACGACTGGCCCGACAGCGCCCTCTGCCGGGACAGTGTGGAGCGACTCGTCTCCTTTTCTATCACGTCTGCTCGCGTTTTCTCATTTCTTGCTTCCCAGGCAGCACCAGCAACTGAGATGAAACGGTGTTAGATTGTGACAAAATAAATATTAACAATGATCATGTTGATCAACATGTTTAAACAGCTTTTGCTGCGTCTAAATAGGTTCTCATTGTATTTTATATGCATAATGTTGTGTTTACACACACACACACACACACACACACACACTAGTGACATACAAGATAAAGATAGAATATATTTATTGAACTATTTATTGTACTTCTATTTATATCAATATTTATTGTACAATAAGTGTTTTGTCACTTTTGTCACAATTTGTCACAACATTTTTAAGAATGTATGCAATCTATGCAATAAATATATGCACAAGTTCAGCCCATGTACGCAGAAGTTTTCTTTATTTATGCATGTTCTTGCTTAAAAAAACAAAAACATGAATTGAGGAACCAGCCTGAAATTGCATTTTACTCACAACAAGGAAATGACAGAAATCAAATGGGCAAATTTCCCGACCTGAAGTCAACAGCTCTCTGTAAGTGAAGAGGGAAGATGTGATTTCCATAAACATTTGTTACATGGTGTGACGCTTCCTACAAAATATGTCCCAATGCTGTGATGCTGGGTTGTAAGAGCATGTGTGTGTGTGTGTGTGTGTGTGAGTGTGTGTGTGTGTGTGTGTGTGTGTG
>JBAJNP010004658.1:0-32507 GCA_036877545.1 Yasuhikotakia modesta | reverse complement strand
TATTAGGACAGCAGGTTTGCCAGCTAAAGTCGCCGATTCCCTTTGATATAGTTTAATGATGTGTGGTTCACTAAGTAAACGCTCGTTTGTTCAGTACGAAACGCATTGCATATAAATACAAACGCTTATCTTACCTGTGCGTTTCCTATTGTGGGATGAGCTGTTTGACAAGCGTGCTGACTGTTTGATCCCAGTGCACCGACACTTGGAAAGGAATGGGGGAATATAAAAGAATGCATTCATGGAGATGAATTTGTGTTAATTCATAACTAGGCGGCTTTTCGCATGTCCTCCGATTGCACTATGTCCGGCGGCTTGTTTGTATTATTGGGTGAATCAGCCTCCAGTAACCCGAAATGCTTTGCGGATCTGACGACAGCCGCCGACCTTCCTTCATCCAGCGTGGAATGCGCAGTTAGCGCGGAGAAGCAGCCATGATGGGAAGGGAAAACAGGAGGCGGGATATACGCCTGTAACTTCTGTTAGAAAACTTTATTAAGACGGATTAAAAGCTAGACATATATAAATTAATAAAATCAATAAATTACTAAAAGCTTTAATTTAAAGCTTATATTAAAATTATACTTTTATGTGTATTATGTGATTATGTGATTTCTTGTCACCATACTGCACAACTACGAAGGTTTTGATATAGCAGACAACTAACGTTGTGGTGTAATGTTGTTTATTTTACTATTTTTTCTTTTTTTTGTAATGTAAATATCTCTTGTACATGTTAAAATAAGTGAAAAGGTTTTAAACAACTTTTTAAGATCTACCATTCTCGGGTTTTTCTTACCATCTTACAGTTTAGTAGTCTGACTGCTTTGAAAATCAAGCCTTATGAGAAAACGTATTTCATATACAGTTACATCCATATAACTGAGAAAGCGACTATTCCTCTGTTGACCAGACGGTGGCAGTATAAGATCAGAATAAAGAAAAAGTGCTTCGCACACACTGGAGAAGACAGTTACAGTCTGGTTACATTTTTAGCTATTAAAAGTATTATGTTATTAAAAGTCGCACTTATTAGATTTTTCTTTGGTTTAAAGTCTGTCACAGATAAATCTAAAGTTTACAGTAAAGACTAAGAGAAGGGTAGATTATTTGTTTTTCAGTGAAATGATTGATGTGCTGGTTGTATGTCTCTTTACAATCACTAAGTAAAGTGCACTAAGTATATTTTATTTAAATATATAACTTCTGTAGAAGCTGCATATACGGTCGTATATTTTTATTTACTTTTCATGAATATCAACATTTATGATATTAAAGATATTTAGATAATAGGACATTGGATAAATACAAAACAGTGAGTCTGTTTCTTTTTCAATACCGATAATATTACACAACGATACATAACATTATTAACAAAAATATTTTCTTTAGCGGGACTTTTATTTTGTTTTCGTGGGCCAATCATCTGCACCCACAGAAGCAGTGAAATAACGCAGGACTGTAGACCTGCTTGTCTTGGGATGGTCGTAATTATCCCAGTGCAAGGTGCCTGAGTCTGTTATTTTAACCAGCTTTTCCGGAAAGAAGTTGAACTGTGGACTGTTTTCTCTGGCTAGAAAAACCCCCACATCCGTCTCCCTTCCTCCACCCATGCCTGACTCCTCTCCCCTCCTGACCTCTGCTTCCAGTTTCTCTCTGACTGGTCCTTGACTTAGGATTCAGTGGTATTACGGTGCAGTAACAACAAGCTAAAAAGCAAAATGATATTTCTTACACCACCGCAACAAAAACAACTATAAACAACAAAAACTACTAATAAACTAAATTCTGATCTCTTCCTTGTAAAACAACAATGAACATATTTGTTTATTGTTTCTAATGCATATACAAACATTTTAAAGTTTTTTAGCTGCTTTGTCAATCTGGCAAGCTTCAATCTGATTGGCTCCCAGATAGCAACAAAATCTGGGTCAGATCTGGCTTACTTTAGGCCCTTCTGGTTTAATTCTAGCACAGTTTTTTTACAGTCTTGTGTGAAACAGCTTTAGGCTGAGCTCTGGCATGAGTTTGGCCAACCAAAAGAAATAAAAAGAAAATGGCTTTTTTGGCTGAATCTGGAGTGGAGTTTGGAAAAAGAAAATAGTCTGCTGGAAACCTGGGTGGGTTTTGGTTAACCAAAGAGTAAAGAAGCTGTCTCCACTTAGTTTAGTAAGTGGAGTTTGGGTACACAGGATAAGTCAGCTTGGCAACAAAGTTGTTTATATGACTTTGCAGATGAAATAATCTCACCATTTGCCAAAGATGGACGCATCAGCAGCATTGAAAGATATTCTGAGTTAATAGAAAGAGGCACTTACTAGAAGTTACTGTAACTAGATATCTTCTGGCAGAACTATATAATACATTTTTTGTCTGTGAAATAAGCTGTACTGTATATTTTTAATGAGCATAAAATCTTGTGATAATTAATCTTGTGATAAATGTAATATACAAAACGTCTTTTTTATACAAAATGTCTTTTGTACCATTGCCTTATTATTTTAGTCAATTATTTGGTTTATCACAATAAAACATGAAAAGCTTTTCTATATGTTTTTAAACAGATATATAAAAATAGAAATAATACAGATTTTCTTGCATGATTAAACATGCTTAGACCATCTAAACTCTTCATTCTGTTTGACACAAACTGTACTGCTGTGAGAAAACCTTATAACTGACCTGAGAGGAGATTGTTCTTAAACCTCAGGTTAGCAGTTATGTGCTGGGCCAAGTTTCTAAATAGGGGGGCTCTGCATTGCACATTAACTTTACTGATTAGGTCAAAGAAATAGTCATTCAAAACATAAAGGAATGTTTAAGGTAATTAATGCAATAAATGCTTTACTCTTTACTTTAGCATAACAGCTACTTTGAATTGTCAGGTGAAAATTGTTAACAGAACAACCTGTTCTTATCTCAGAAGGGTTTCAGAAGTGTTCCCTTGAGTTTAAAGAGAAAAACAGCCCTGTAATGTGAAGTTTGCACGTACGACTCTTGACTAACAAGCGATACGCACATACAGTGATATTGTAAACCTCCCTGAAACACAAACTGACTCGCCCACACTTATTACACACATAAAACACGTTCCATTAGAGGTTTTCACAAAAGCCACAAGCAAAGTATTTCAAACCACAATTTAGTTTAAGCAAAACAAAATTATGACCATTTTAAAGAAAAGCAGTTATTAATTCTGCCTGCAACCCTCAGACTCATAAAAAATGCCTTTTTGTCAAATAATCGAGGAAATATGACATGAACATTCAAGTCAAAAATGCAACAATAAATATTTATTGATTTATTCAGAAACACATTAAAAATGCAGTTCATACAAAAAAATGGCTTAAATAAACATCTTATATCAACATGTTTTGCTATGATACAAACTTTACATTTCTAAAACTTTTGCAGGAGTGTCTGTTTCATCATCTCAGATATCTTTATTTGTTTTGTTGGACAATATTGGATTCTTACATGAAACACTTGGAGACATTTATGGGTCTCATTTATATAAAAATGTCAAATATTTGTCATGTCAGTCACTCAGTACAGCTGCCACACAATGAGACAGACAGAAATTCTTCAGGTTTCTTATAACCCTCAGCGTTTTTAGTAAAGAGTGTACACATCAATACAAGACCTGATACTTGAACCTTTGACTAACTAACAGACTAACTGCTTCTGACTAACTCCTTCATCAATCAATAAACTCAGTAAAGAACAGTTATACTGTCTCTGAAGAAATGCTGGATTCTGGTTCTGACTGGACGGTTTGTTGTGTGAGGTGTTTAGCTTACAGCCATACCAGTGATTTAAATGAAGTCTAAAGCACCATTAGAATCCTCCCAGTCTTTGTGTTTTAAAGAATTCATAAAAATATATTTTAGCAGTAAATAAACTTACATGCAAATATTTATCAGTTTTACAGTCTCTCCACCCAAAGCAACATTAAGTTACAGTACTTTCAAAACATATATTTTATATATACACTTATATGTGTTTTCTGGGAATCAAACCCATGACCCTTGTGTTGCAAGCGTCACGCTCTACCTGTTGAGCTACAGCATTAACAGATGCAACATAAAATGTGTACAAACTGTCCAGTGCGTGTGCTGGATCTCTCCAGCGTCTCAGGGCTCTTGTTCCTTGGGTCCAGACCAAAGCACAGATGACTGATTCCTGGATGCCGAGAGCTGCGGCGGCCCGTGGGATCGGCTCTGGAATGTTGCCATGACTTGTGAAGAATCCAGAGTCATGTTTATGAAATTAAGTACTAAACTGCAGTCCTGGCTCAACAAACGACCCCAGCATCCCACCTCCATATCTTTCATGAAGAACCAAATGCCATTTAGAAAGTCTGCAGGCCTGTACACACGTGTTTGTGTACAGATGTGTGTGTGTGTTTGCACAACTAGAAGCAGCTGTACCTTGCAGGAGCCCCCTGCATTCGGGCCAATGCTCGCGTCCCAAATCACCCTCCAGAGAGCACAGAGACGTACATCACAGACCGTTGACTGATTCAAACCAGCTCTCCTGAGAGCAGCAACACCAGTCTGTCTGTACATCAGAGCTGACTGTCACTGAAACCTCTGTGCTCATTTGTCCTGGACAGATGAAAAAGTTCCTAGCAAAATAATCAGATAAATTTAAATCAGATGTAAAAAATGAATAAACATTTGGTGATTTTAAAATACATATAAATATATTTTAGCATTATAAAATGTCAAATTATTCTACTATTATATTCTAAACTATTAAACTATTATTTCATAGGACAACAGCACAAATATACTTTTAGCTAAATAAAATAAAAACAATTGTTGGAAAACAAATTATGATTAAAATCTGTAACATCAAAATAGTTTTGTTGCCTTAATACTGCCTTAATACATAAACTAAAGTTACCTTGATGCCAGTAAGAAAGGACATTTGTTTTTATGTGTGATTTACTGTAGGGGTGTAAAAGTGCCCAGATACTTTTTGGGCCACTGTAAAGTATATTAAAATAGATGCTTTATCACTTTCCTTTATAACAGATTTGAGTTACAGCATCTAACAACTTCCCACAATTCCCTCTTCATGTGAACTGTGACGACGATCGCTTGAAAACCCTTTACTTTCACCCAATTAACAGTATATGGCCTAACCAGTGCCCAACAATTACTTAAACACTGCCAAGGCATTTAAACCACAAAGCTAAATAAGTATCAGGACTGTTATATTTTAGACACAGTGATCTCTTACTGTGTTCCAAACACTATGGGGTAAAAGTCTCTCTGTGGCTTTGCCCACCATAGTTTAAAGTGGCTCACTGTGAGCACAGCAGGAAAGTCTATTTTCGCATGTGTACACATCTGTGTTTGTGAGAAACATTTCTGTGACAAATCCCTCACACACAACACAACAGCCCGCTGCAGAAACTGTTAGTTGTTTTCTCCGCAGAGCTTCTCACTGACCAAAAAGATAAGATTTAAATCATCTTGAACCATATCTGAGGACCAAAACCTGGCCACAAAATGACTTACTCTGTATTTCATTTATTTCAACACATGTGAATTCACATGTCAGGTGCCAGTTGTTTATACTGAGGGAGAAGAAACAGATTTATAGCTGTGAATACAGGTGTGTCCTGTGAGATTTTTAAGACAGAGAAATTTTCCTGTGACACTCAAGCGTATAATGGAAGAGTGAGAGGAAGATTTATGTGTTTATGTCAGAATAAACACTGGCATTTCACACTGGCAAGTTTCAATCAAATGCATGGAACCTTGATATATTGATATAACTTGATATTGGTTGGGACTTCATACAAGCCAACAGAAATCTCACCCTGTTCACTCTGAAGCTTGTGGTGGTAATTGTGTTAATGTACAGAATCACTGAGAGAAATTTACGTCACAAAGAGAGATTTACATCACAAAAACACGGACTGTGGTGACAGTAGAAGTTAGTCAGAAAATGGCCTTACCTGGAGTATTAAAAAAACTGTTGTTTAAACTATGATTAATACATTAGCAAAGCATCATATTCCCATAGCGTGCAAAACCTCAGTAGTCTGTTTCTTTTCAAATTGTCGAGTGTTTAAACTCAGACAGTCTGTGTTATTAGACCAACACTTCAAGAAACTGTAAGTTCCAGAAATGGGAGGAAATAATGGCGTTTACATTTGGGAGAATTCTGACAATTTAATGAACTGTCATAATTCTTTAGTTCTCCACAGTTACATATTATATTAATTATATATTAACATATAAATATTAATTTAATTTAGTTCTATATTTCATTGATTAAAGTATAATGTGTTGATATTGGTTGGGTTGTTGTGGAACCAAACATCCCAACAAGGACAGTAACAGTAAGTTAAAATCATATATTGTGCAAAACTGTTTAATAAACATACACAATATAATATCTTACCTAAATGCAAACAGGGGGCAGGAAATATTAAAAAATGTTAAAATCCCTAAACCCATGATAAAACACAATCTGTCTGAACAATTAGCCAAATCATGTTTTGCTTTATTCCAATAATGTATAATGTTGCATCTATGAGTGTTTCTCACCAAAAGGCTTCTAAGGTCATAGTGTGTGGTGCTGTGTTTATCATAGCATTATCACCCAGCAGAGTTTCCTGTAAATCTGACAGGCTGTCTCCTCCTGGGGTTCAATTCTGTAATGCGTAGAGAGAAAGATGAATAGTCTTCCTCAACAAAGCCATTAAAAGGGTGAGCAAACATTCCCTCACTCCCTTTCTGTAAGCCTTTTTCCTCTCAATGCAACACTCATCCACACAAAAACAAACAGCTTTCCCAAACCACTCCTCACTGATGACATGCGAGCTGGACCTGCTCTCTGAATGATGTGCTGATAAATAAATGCAAGGGGCTGACCTTTGACCCCTGAAGGAGTCGTGTGAGTGCAGGGGGCCTCAGTGATTTGGGAATTGAAGCGAGGCACAGCTCGTTACCCAGAATGCCTCAGTGAGGTCAGTCTCTTATAGCATGTTAACACCTGTAAGAAAATAACGGTTGGCTTATTTGGTTATTTCTCGCAGATATTCAGCTAAACATGGAGGATATAAATCATCCAGATTTGGGATGTTCTTCATGTCAGTTTTCACCCCTCATGTACACACACCTGCTTGTGGTTTAATGGGCAACGCTCTGGTGAAAGCAGCCACTGTTGTGTGAAGCTGAAGTTTTATGAGTGAAACACAAGTTTGTAGGGTGAGGGATCATTTATAATAGAACTCCTGTTTAATTGCAAGGCTTTGGAACAGCTTGTAGACTTTCTCATATCTTCAGACCTTTTTGTCTTGTTTGCCTTGCTGCCTGTTTTCACTATGTGAGAATAAAACATTTCTTTTGTCAGGCCATTGTTACTGTTGTGGCTTGACATTAAAAGATTATGAGGTGTAAATGGATATATAACAGTCATGGTCACATAAATTGCAGATCACTATTTAATTTGCGATTTCATTACCAGGATATGTTTTGTGTTTGAAGGAAACAAAACAGAATTATATTACATTTCATTACATTTATCAAACATATACAGCTTATAGAGACACTGTAAATAGAAAACATGAACTCATTTGAATCTTTAATGAAACACCAACAATATTCTGCAAACGTTGCCCTATGTAGTCTACGCTATTTCATTTTGAACAATATTGCTACGATCTACCAGTATGCAGTACAATATAAATAAATAAATGTGTGTATTATTGACTTCATTTATACTTACATTTAGCTAATGAATATAGTGTTAATATGGAAATAAATAAGACAATTTTCCATTTTTAAAATATTTAGTGCTGGAAGAACAAATCTGATTTAGTTTCACTTTTCCCAACAATTTCTTGTTCACCTTAAATGCATGTAAATATTACTTTCCATTTCAGTGAAGCCTCTCAGAGTTACACATGTGAGACACATGCAGAAATACCTCTAATGTGTGAACTGTGACCAATTCTAAACAATAAGAACCAGTAGAACATTCTAGGGTTCATTTCAGATAAACTGTCATGACACAGTGTCTCATTATTCAGGCCTCCACACGAGGAATCCATCCTGAGAAACCAGCTCACTTCATATCTTGAGTGAATGTGTCAGCAAGGCTATAATCACAGTAGTGATGCCCTTATAAGGACACGGAGAGAGTTCAGTTTATGCCTGTCTCCAGATCCTACATCCATGTTCTTATTGCATTCCATCACTTTCTCTCCTCTCTTGCCAGCTAATAATATCTGCCCAAAGCAGGGATATACACTGGATAAACCAGAGAGAGAGAGAGAGAGAGAGAGAGAGAGAGATGCTGTTGGGTCTGCTGGTATTCATGTATTGGGCCACATTTAAAAAAGGAAACTGTCAGATTAAACCCAAAACTTGCTGACTTAACTAATTTATTTTTATGCAGTTCTAACTTCCAAACTTTTTAAAAGGGTTTAAGTTTTAGAGTGGTGTAGTGTGTGTGTACTGTGTGTGTGTATATATATTTATATGTAACAGTCAGTCACATCATATATATCACACACAGATTACAGTCCATCACAATATAACAAATAGAATTAATATTAAAATATATTATAAAACATAAAAATATAAATATAAAATGCAATATAAATATAAAATGCATGATCAGACAGCTATATATTTCATATATAAATATAATATATTCATATACCAACACAGTTTATATTACAGTTTATATAAGTGTATTCCTTATGCATGTTATGTACAGTACTCTGTTTGAAGTCATTGTTATTCTACAGTTATTTTTGCCGCCTTTTTCCAGACTGGAATTACATTTTTTTTGGGAAGCGGATAACCTTTTCCTCTGCGTCAGCTGAAAAACAAGTGCCTGTTTGGCACGCAGTGGCATGAGAAAATGAAATTAAAGCGTGTGACGTCTTGGTGATTCACACAGTCATCGCTGATGTTGAGCAACCACACAGCTGAGTCGTGCTTTTGCATCAATGACTATAAGCGGCTAAAGCTGCCAAAGTGCGTGACTCCAACTTGGATCAGGTTACAATGTTTAAGGTGAAGCTCCTTCAACCCAGATGTTGACTTCCACTGTTAAGAAATAAAACAGCAACTCTGGCCCAAGGCAAGCCCAAGAAGGCAGCCCAGATATATGACGTCAAATGTGAGAAGTTATATTTGCACGCCACACGTTTTTACCTTTCCCAGCAAATTATTTATATCCAATCTTTTAAGCATGAGCCAATACCATCATAAACCTCATCACGCCAACTTATAAACCTCTAGCAGACTCTAGATGAAAGAAGGGATGGGTTCAGTCAATGTGTTCCTCTCCCTATCCGCCCTTGGATCATTTTTTATTCCTGTTGAGGTTTATCAGATTTGCAGGCTGATCAGGTTGGCAGGAGCTGAGAGGAAATGGGGCATTGGTTAAGCCCTCATGTGACTCAGCAGCACAATGCCTGGTCTGATCCCTTCAGCCTGATCTACCAGTGGCCCAAGGAGAACCACTCAAGAGCCGAGGTCAAATTCAGCACTCTCCCGGGGACGATCAATTTCATGAAGGGTCCGAAGAGACAACTAAACACGTCGGTGGTTAAATAAATCACAGCCTCTTAGGAGAAGAGCCACTGATGTCATCAGAAAGCATCATTTTTTATTCATGTTGAGGAAGCTAACACGGATCTCTCAACATAGACCCCAGGGGGGCCATTAAACAGTTGCAATGGGAGAGACGGAGGTGGACCCGGGCTTGGACTTCTGCAGAACCACACATAAAAAAATCTGCATACATAATCTTAAACAGACCTGAACTTTCTATAGAGAATAGCAATGTTTGGAGGCAGCAAAACCATGCATGAATTATGTTAAAGCTTAAACTAAGTTAAGATTTAGGCTTTGGTTTCTTTGTAAGATACTGTACCTTAGAAATCAAAGATGATTGTTGTTGTCATTACAACAAGCATGCATGGATTTCTGTTGACTATACAGAGTACACTGCAAAATATTTATATCAAGAAAGACCAATCAGAATTGATTATGCAAATTAGTGTAAGTAAGACCAAATGCATGAATATCAAATCACACAATGTTTTTGTCAACGTCGGTTGTATCGTGAATGCCATGAAAATCAAGTCAAATGACTTCTAAAGTAAAACATTTACAAAACAATAAATAAATGACATACCTACTCCTGAATGTCTGAATTGCTTTGGGCTTAATCAGTTGCAGAAAGCTGGGATTAGATTCAAATAAAACCTTAATCTGAATGCTTAAAGATTATCAATGGTATGTAATAATAATTTACTGTAAATAACCATTTTGCAGTTTTGTGTTGAGCTGATACATTTACTGTAATCGAAACTGAAATAACTCAAGTTATTTCAACAATCGTTTACCACAGCTAGTAAAGATCTTAATCACAGATAGAAAACAAGATAACATTTAGTTAGTTTGGCAGTTTTTTTAGTTTGGCAGTTTTTTTTTAATGCGGTGTTTTCCCCTCCCTGTAAATCTAAAGACATGGGCAACAAATGCAAGGAGATCTTACAATAACAAGCATGAAATGTCTAGAAACCAGTCAAAACACAGGCTAGTACAGAACATGAGTCAGTGATCTTTCCTGACTTTCTCATTTGTTTATATAGTTCTTATGTTTCTCTATAGAAAGAGCAGCACTTACCTAAACAATATTCAACTAAATTTGAATGTTTCAAAAGATAAGTTTCACAATGGGGAAGAGAGGCAGCATCTTACACAGTATTACAGTAAACCCTTCTGCGACGTAGTCAGAGGTAAAACGAGAGAGAGAGAGAGAGAGAGAGAGAGAGTAAAAACAAAAGACAAAAGAGGTGGACAGAAAAGAATAAAGGCCTCTAGATCAGATCTTTATTTAGGTGTGGAATTGGACTGTTAAAATGAAAGCAGATGGTACTACAGTCCAAAATACTTTCCAACTGAAGTATGTGGCTTTTGTCTTTGCTGCTCTGGGTCGAGTCCAGAACCCGAAAACCCAGATCTTGGCGCTCGGGTAGATTTTGATGCCTGCATTTAAACCTGTGGATGAAAATAGAATGGCTTTTACATCCAGGCCTTTTGATAAGAGCTTAACACTACACAAAACATCACAACATTATAGAGAATTAAAAAATAGCTGTTTTACAGTCACACATAGCAGAAGATCTGAGACAATATGGTGAGAATAAGATGGATGGTGTGACACGCTTTTAAGATCTGGAGCTCAAAGTAAAAAATGACTCACCAGTATTTATATGCTGCTGGTGTTTAAAGGTTTAGCTTTAACATGTGAGCGGAAAGCAGAATTTTGGACTGGTGTGTAAAAGGACATTAAGATAATCTCTGTGTAAGGCTTTGATCTCAGACAGACAGGCTGACAGAAAAACTGCAACCGTACTTTTAATTACAATGATTTCATCCCTTTAAAATGTAAGAGAAATATGACATGCTACAAGCCTTCCTGCTTTAAGTTACGATAAAGCTTACCAGTACTCAGAGTTTAAAACCTACAATACCTCGAATTGCAATGGTAAACAATAAAGCACAACTTTATTTTGAACTGTCACGTTTATTTTCATGGGAAATGAAAGTTTGATGTAATTTGTCTGCATGTTCTAAAAAACAATAATATCATAACTGTAAGTTTACTAACTTAACTTACAGTTTTGTAGCCCTTAATTTATATTTGTGATATAAGTGTGCAAGTTTTTGTAATATGCTTGACAAAACTTTATGATTGTCTTAAAACGTGATATTGCCATAAACATATTTCTGACAATCCCAGTATCTTGCCAGAAGTCTTCCTAGTGTGCTGAGAGAGGAAACAGTTTTTTGCTAAATTAAACCTGAATTTTAGTCCTAAGAAGTTTAATGTCCAAGATATCCAAGAAGGTCCACATGGAAAATTTAAGGCATCTTTATTTCTTGAGTTTGTCTTTACAAACAGCAGTTATATAATTTCAGAGAGACCTGCTGAAATAAAACATATATTTTGGCGTGACACAAAGAGTTCATTTAAAGTGGAAAGCACTACTAAACATGACAAAACTCTCTGAGACAAACCATTAAGATCTACTGTATTTTACGTCTGTCTAATAATTTAAGATTTTCAGTTTCACTGTCTGAAACCAAACTCTACTGTACATCATGACTGTCTAATTTAAATACAGTGGCTATGCAGAGCATAAAATTCCTTCAGTTCAATATTCAGATCCGAACTGTCCGACTCAGACACAGGGGTGAATTTTTTTTGTGGGTTAGTCTGAATTCCCAAATGTTCCCAGGATTTTTTTTCTGTTCCCACACTTAACCAACAAGCTGTACATCATCAGAAACATTTTTTTGTATGTCATGGACTGTAGTAGCGGCTAAAACACAGAATTAAGCCTCATAGTTCAACCAGTTTAGACTTAAATCACCAACCAGCCATCAGCTTATGTCTGAATGCAAGTAAATGATCTGGAATGTATGGGGTTCAGAGTTCTGATGAATTGAAATCAAGCCTTCATGGTCTTATGTGTTGTGTAAAAATAAATATATATGAATAGTCTGATGCTGTCTGATGCTAATCCAAACAATAACTTCACTAGCTGCAATCTGCAAAATTTTTGGTAAAAAAATATATTTTGTGACACATCACTGTTCAATTTATTTTTCTTGAGCTCATACAGTACTGTGCAATGGCAAACTTATATTAATGAAAGTTATGTTTCATAAAAACATTCAATCTAAACAAAATTTTATGGACAAAAAAATCTACTACCTGTGATTTCATTACACCAACCAGTTGTGCTGCAGGATTCCTGGTGAAGAGGATGGGAGTGTATCACAGCTGTTTGTAGATGTTGGAGCCTGTTTCCCTCTGTTGATGTGAATTCAGGCCATACAGAAGAGAGGGTGATGAGAGCTCTAATATTCACTGATATACAGTGAAACACAGCCTGTTTAACAGAGATTCATCTTGTTACTTCACACACTATGGCAGATATCTGCATTAGCATTTTTCCTGAGATCTTCCGCTAACAATCGTGACAGTCAGATTAATGGGGACGTTTTTCTTCTCTTACTCTCAGGTTGTTTTGGGTTAAAACTGGTTTTAACTGGTTGAATATTGTTGTTGTCTGACTTGTTAGATCTTAGAAATAAATCTAGTTGTTTAAACGCTGTAGTTGATTTACTAGAAAGGAAAAATCTGTTAGAAATTAGGAGGGATTGTTTATAAACAGGCTTATTACATCATAAAGACACCGGCAACATCTCGTTCTCTGCATTTCATTAATCATCTTGATTTCTTACACAACACCTTACATTCAAAACAACAGATGCAGATGTTGCAGTATTGAAAATCTCAATGGTGACACTCAATTTTCTAACAGAATTACATTGATATGAATTCCTGACCAAGAACGACTCCTGAGCCAAACCTCAACATCCTTCAGTACCTCCAGACACCCCAGGAGACGTTGGAGCCCCAGGGAAGAGATATAATTATGGGCTGTGGCTGAAGGGCTTTGAATCGGTGCTGGTACCGACCTGCAGTGACTCAGCGAGTGACAGAAAAACACTCTCTGACTTCAACCGATAACTATGATTCAGCTCTTTGATTTTAACCAGCAGCCGTGGAAAGCTTTATTAATACAGGAGGGACAGGAAAGACATTGACCAGAAGCAATATAAGAAAATTGTTGTTGGTTTGGCTTGCATGAACAGCTAGGAAAACATCAGTCTCTTGCTAACAGGTCTAAAAATGTGTGAAGTCATTTTTAATGCTTTTCTTTACATCAAATGTACTCCTACGGCTCTTGTGTTTTAATCCTGTGAGGTATATTATTTATATAATTTATAATATATATTATCTGATATGTTTACATAAATGTCTGGTAATGTACAAAATATAGTAAATCAGAAGTTGTTTTCAGCTCTGGTTTAACCACTGACCCTGAGAGAGAGAGAGAGAGAGAGAGAGAAAGAGAGAGAGAGAGCTTGCAACAAGAACTATTCAGACAGCACTGACACAAAATCCATCTATCCATCCATCTAATGAGGACACATTCCAACACTACGGCAGTGTTGCTGTAGCTCTGCTGGGGGAGCATTGTGTTAGCAGCGCAAAGGTTATGGGTTTGATTCTCAGGAAGCGCATGCTAACAAAATATAGAATTGAATGAGCTTTAAATCACATGTCTGCAAAATGCAAGCTAAAATTTAAACTATTATAAGAACTGTACTTGACATACTGTCAACAGAATTGATGAATTGATGTAAAAACAACAATCTTCATATTAAAAAACTGTTTCTGACAGAAACTTTCTCAGACATCTTTATTCTTCATTCTATATGAAAGTTCCTAGAGAATGTGATTTGTGACTGTGATGTATAACATCCATATTTCAGTAACAACATTTATTTTGGTAATTTTCCAGGTTGGTAAAATTTGGAAGTGGAAGACGATTAATCAAGAAAGCAAATATGAACTGACATAGTATCAGACGTCTAAACAGACCAAAAACTCAAGATGGGTACAAACTAAACCAGCACGTACCCAATCAGGGGTACAGGAATGGATAGATTACACAGAAAATAAGGTTTAAAGAGCAAAACAATATTTGTGGTGTTAAATTAAGGGCAAATGTAATACAATATACTGTTATGCACTGAATGAATGGCTGTGCTACATCAGTGCCTTAACAGTCCAAACTGAATCCTGAGTTTGAGGGCAACTTCAGTCAGAACTAATTAAAGTTAAAGCAGAGTTTAACTTTAGTTTAGGAGAATGCAGGAAACTCCCATTTGCTTTAAGCAGATCTGGTCTTAATTAACAGATCCTTTTTAAAGCCATTTTGAGAACAATTTATAGCATCTCAGGACAACAAGCCAAATAAATGGTGCTGTAATTCAAAATATATGTTTGGCATAACTCAGATTGTCTAAGAGACATTAACTGGTTTTTGTTTTAAGTCATTTTGACTGAGAGTAATTATAATCAATGAAAGATACGTTTGACATATTCCACGAGGAATGCAGGAATATATACGGCTTACTTCAGATCTGATGGGAATACCAGGCTTGTTTTAACGTCTGGATCCCGCTTTGATGTATTTTCTACTCCAATGGCACTATGGAGACTTTCCTTGTTTTCTACTGCAGTGTTTAAGACATGATGAATGTTTAATAAAAGTACATAAACTGTTTCTATGCAATTCATCAAGTAAATTTGCAGTTTAATATCAAAACCAGAAACTTGGTCTCTGACTCCCAGACGCAACATGTTTCTTCCCGAGCACAATATCACAGTTAAAGCATAAGTTACGGTTTTGCACATGGCAACAAACTGTTATTTGTTATTCACTACTGTCTTGGATTTTTATTTTATCAACAATTACATGTTCAGTTGCTTGTTTTTCACTTTGTATATTTGTGTATAGGGTGAATTGAACTAATTTGGGATGTTTAAGCCTTAGCTTGTCTCCCAAACCAATGAATACCAGTGAAATTACAAACAAATCAAAGCTGTACTGTCATGTGATCAAAGTATATAATAATACTGGGTGCAGATTTACCATGTTGGTTTAAACTGTAATACACCACAGAAATCCAAATACAAATTATGTGCCACATTAGGGCAATTCACCCCAATGTTCTTATAGAACATGTTTGTTATTGATCTGGATCATCAGCGGTAGATTGTATCTTTAGATTTAGATAATAAGCCATAAAACTCATTTGTCATTTTAACAGAGATCTGAAGAAAATTGTATGTTAAATACTGTGCATTTAAACTGTATATTCAGGTAGAGTAACTCTGTATATGTGTAAGAGTTCAGTTAATGTGCTGAAGTTCTCTGCTGTTCTCTTTATAGCATCATCTATGACGTAAAGTCTCTCCCTGCAAATTACAGGACACATTTTTAAGGGAATGCCACAGTTTAATTGCTGTTGAGGGACCTGAGAATTGGTTTGTTGAGTCATCAGGTCCAGTCATCTTTTATACTGCCTCAAGTACTGTATTAAACCTTCTCAGGGTTATTAGTAATGTAAATTAAGGACAAGCATATGGCTAGTTCACAAACTCTTACCAAACACAAAGTTGTCAAATGACAAAATTCTACACGAACGCAGTCCCTGAAGTCCTTTTAGTGACTGCTGGCAGATTTCTTGCCTTCGATTCTCTGTCAGCCTTTTTCTTTCTGGAAAATTCTTGTTTTCACTCAGCCCCATCAGATTGTATTCCCAAAGAGGGGAGACAAAATAGTCAAAGTGTTTTCCAGCACTGAAATGGGTTGCAAAAGATTTGTCTTCCAGCTTGTACATTTTTTTAAATCAGGAAATGAGCCGTTTACATTTCGATTTTGGAAACGTGTTTGGCAATTTGTTTCACTACAACTTCGCAATTCTGAAAAAGTCCTGGGAAAATCTTAGCAGATTTTTTTTTCAATGAATCCTTACATTGTGATTCCTGTAAAATTCATAAAGGAATTAAAAATATAATTATCTTTTTGCTCTTTCTAGTTTTAAATCTACCTTTTCTTAGAAATGTATTGCCTTACAACCCGACTTAGTAATTAAGTTTTGCAGTCATTAGTTTATCGATGGCAAAATCACATTTAAAAACGCACCTTTTTCTTGACCCATTAATTTTCTTTTCAGATGTCTGTTACCCATTACTGCAGCCATTCACACTCTTGCTCAGCTGTAGAGACAGATTGCTGCCAATCAATACAGATTTCTTGAATCATTTAACAATGAGTGTGAATGCTTTTGTATAAAAACACTGACCAGAAATATTGATCCACTCTTGGTTAATGTAGAGCCACAGTCCCCAGTTACTAACATAGATGTGTGTTTGTGTTTGTGTAAATGCACAATATGACATCGGAAGACACTGTGAGATTTCATTTAAAGTTAAATGCAAGATGCAAGATACATTTTAGCTGTTGCCTTAAATTGTTACTGCTGACTGTAGGTCTAGGGAACTACAGAGGATAAATAATGTCAGCAGTTTAAAAAAATCTGAGCAAAGCAGTAGTTATAATGATAACTATAATATAAATAATAAAAACATCTACAACTGCAGAAATACCTCAAATCCTTCCACAGCCGTTTACTTAATAACCGTTTGAATTTTAACCGTTTACAATAAAAATGTTCTGTACTAATAGAGTTTCTAACAAAATAAAATGCACACTTTTTAAATTACACAACATATTCTATACTAAACAGCCCAACAAGATGGTCTTCAATATTTTTATTACAGATATTTGTGAAATACAGACATAAGCTGTTTCCCATGATTCTCTGTGTGGTCAGCGCTCACTCATATCTTAGCTGTGTGTGGGCCTTACGTGATGAAAGTATTACAGCACCCACAGTCATATTCATACAGTTTATTATACATACACTCAGGAAATGTGCAGGTTTTATATTTTTTTTTGCTGGAGAAATTTGATTTATACCTGCAACCATAATCTAACTCTCCCCTGGGTTTTCTGCAATAGCTTCTGGCAAGTTTGTCTTCTAGGAAATGTCAACATGAAGAATGTAAAACAATCTCTAATGACAGACACTTTGTTTTACTACAGGGGGGTTTGGACGGTAACGTTACTAAACGGTAACAGAACATTACGGGAACTAAAGAGCAGGTGTGTGAACGGCCTGTCATGGAGTCAATGACAGAAGCACACATACATGTCTTGGAGATGATTTGAAAAGTGTGTGTGTGTGTATGTGTGGAGGTTCAGATGACATTACTAATCATCTCCCATAAGGTGGAGGATAAACAACAATTTGTAAAATTGAAATGATTGCTTTGCCCTTGTGTAGCAATTGTCTTTCATTTCCTCCACCACATTTAGTGCATTATGTTCATGAATACTATACACTCTTTGCAACCATGATAAGCTGACTGAATGTGTAAAACCCATGTTTTATAAATGCAATTTCAAATTGTGTTACTATATGTGAAATACATTTATTATTCTTGTGACATTTGTTTAAGTGATGACTCCAAATAAAGTTTATGAACTATAACAGGTTGACCATCTTTATAAATGAGTTTATCTCAGTCAGCGCTGCATCATAACTGCATAGTAAGCAGATATTGATATAACAGATTTAAATGCAAAACAAAAACTCCCCAGATCATATATTCTCAAATCAAACTGCTCAGGTCAGTATGATGTGATGATACTGTCAGCTATAGTAACAAAACGTTTAGTGCTCACTGTTCATTGCAGTGTTGCAATGACTCTGTTATGAGATGGTAGAAATCAGTTAGACATGCATAGCACAGAAACAAAGAACAGAGTCTCTGCCAACAGCAACCCTCACAGCAGGGTTCAGAAAACTCAGTACCACAGAAACAACAGCAGGGTGTGTGAGACTGAAAGTTAATGTGTTCCACTTGTTATATTACAAATACAGATTGTTTTGTTGCACATTTAAATATATGTATTTGTATTAGTTACATCTAAAGTATGGCTGGGACCAAAATGTTAATTCCTTGATGCATCCTCATTGCATCAATTCCATCAATCCATCAATTTGTTCTTTAACAATTCTGAATCTGTTCTGAATTCTGATTTTAATTAAAAATCTGATTTTAAAATCTGCATTTAATTTAAATCATGTCTGAATGCTCAACTGGAGTTGTACTGAAATTCAACTTCCTGTGAGATTTTGACTCCCCTGATTCTTTCACAGGCAGTTTCAAATTTTACGGTGCAGGTCATAATTTGTCCATGTTTGTCCAAACAAAGTGATTTTGCTAAGATACATCTGTAAATATTTATTTTTTAGTTACTGGTACATAATTTAAATTGAACAAATTCAGAATCATTCAACAGCAATAATTTCAATGCTTCAGAAAAGTAATTCTCCCACCCTTAATCTGGAGGTACATGTTATGCGTTTAATTGCTTCTAATGGCTGATGTCATGCAATACTACAGCATGTATAACATTAATGATGTATCTCCTTTAACTTGTGATAAATTGTACTGTACAGCAATGACAAAAGTAATCTGTCACAGGTTGGATTATTTATAAGATATATGATTATATCTTGCATTATCTATTTCTATGAATAAATTGCATTTGCTTGCTTGCATTTAACAATGGCTGCAGTTGATTTGAGAATGGTCACACCCTGTTATTAGCGATCCACAGCCTAAGGACTCTAGCACCATTCTTTAGAACACACTGTATCCCTTTAAATGACTTTTTAATGAAGGACAAATCTTTGACTTTTTTCCATTTTCTTTTTAAATGGCAGAGGATTGGCCTTCTGCTACAGTTCAATTGCTTTTCAACTCCCCAGCCAGGTTTTGATTTAATCTAGGAAAAAAAACAAGGATAGACACAAATTTGACAAAAGAAACCAGTAGGAATTTAATGTTTAATTTAAATATATGTACAGATGATTTAAACCGTCCTGCTGCCAGAACGTATAGGCAGCTGCCTGCAAATGGATGTTTCCCAGACTGTGAACAACAAAACATCGGCTTTCAAAATTGCATAAGACAAAATGTCAGGTCCCTCGTTTCCACGCATCTGTTGTGGGTGCTAAACAGGAACCAGCTACACTTAAGTCAATACACTTAAGCTGCATGGGTATCAGACATGCAGCAGAGGTAGCAAATTAGCGCTTGTTTCATCCAAATGCTAAAATCCTTTTTTACAGAGGAGACTGCAGGATAAGAAAATGTCCAGGGTGTATTAAAAAAGGGTCCATTTCCTAGTGAGTGAACCTGAATAACCTGCAGCACCGATGATGGATAAATTTAGAGTGATTTTTACTCTGTAAACCAGTTTCATGAATGAGTTATACAGAAAATACAGCATCTATTTTTCTTCCTGTCAGAATCAACAGCATAAAAACTGTGTGAGGAAGCTGCTCTATTTTGTTGGTAATTTAAAAGTCAATCACAAGTCTGACAGTTCAACAATTCTTCCAATTCAGCCTTCATTTGAGGCTGAAACAATATGGCATTTTCTACAATAAATTAGCAAAGATGGTGGAAAATCTAGTTTAAAGAGCAGGGGGCACAAAAGACATGAAAAGGTCTATAATACAACACTATGTAACATGGAAAGATTCCCCACTTTCAGGCTGTCTTTATATAAATAATAAAATACAACATCTTCCAACCATTCACATCACAAATGTCACAACCGCACATGATGGTGATTTTAGACACTGTACAATGATAATACACATTATGGCTAGCATACATATAAACATAAGGATGTCAATTATATACATAAGGATGTTAATGAACACCTATTTACTCAAAACAATGGCATTTCCACAGTCAGAATTTTAATACACATAAAAAACATATAAATGAAACCAAAAGTAAAAAATATAATTCAAAAAAATACATCTCCCAGTTGTTCCTACACAGAGTTCTTATTGTGGTCTAAAAAGTATGATGATAGCAGCTAATTTGGATGGATTTAACATAACACTGGAGAAGTTTCAGAGCTGTTTGAGACGTCAATATAAAAAAAACAAAGGAGCACATAAGTTCTGCCTCCCTGGCCAGCCAGCGAGACAAAACTCTTCACATCAACACTGCGGTGGCTCTGATGAAGGGTTATGTCATTTCACAGCCCCACACCACTTTTCCCCCTTCAGTTACCAGACACCTGCGTCACCATCGTGGCTCAGCAGCTGGTTCCTCATGCTGCCTTTTCAGTATGCATCAATTCTAAGAGCGAGTAATATGTCTTATCAAAAGACAAAAAGGCCTCCATCATATGGAGTGCAATGTAGCATTAAATCCTCATCTCAGTTTCATCACTGTTCTCCAGCGAGTGCTCTGTGGTGCTGATAATGGAGGCTGAGGGACCTTGAGTGACACCAAAGGGGGAAACTGCTGGAGATCGTGCAGCAAGTGGGGACAGTGAAGGGGAGAAACTAGGGGACATGGCTGCTGAAGATATAGAGCCCTCATGGCTAATGGGTGAACGCCTTAGGGATGCTAAGTGGTGGAACGTCCGTGCTATGGCTGGTTTAGGTGGGACAGATTTGGCTCCTGGATGAGCCACTGAGGTAATGAGAGGTGGTGGGTCAATTCTTGGCTTGGGGTCTGTTTTTATCTTGGGTTGGAAAGGGCGACGTGGGTTGTTGGGTGGTAGATTCTCATCTTTTAGCCTGGCAATCTCTGTAAAGACGCTTGCTAAGGGTTGGAACTGAGGACACCAGTTGAGAAGGTAGTCCCAGTTGTAGCTGCCTCTAAGTTCCTCATCACTTGCTACTATGGCTGTAAGGGAGCCATCTATGGAGGGTTTACCATCCTCAGGAAAAGCATAATCTTTTGGATGGGAAATGTTCAGCCCACGACCTACTCCAAGGTAACCTCCACCTTCATCTCTGTAGGCTGGGAGCTGACCAGAGAGTAGAGTACCACTAATACTTCCCAATTTTTTACTTTTAAACCACTGGTTTGCATCAAGTGGCCCAGGTTCACAAGAAATGTCAGAGAGTTGGTCTGCATCCTGTTGTATGCCTGAGTCAGGGCCCCGGGCGGAGATGTGCTCTTGCATGGAGGATGTGATGCTTGCCACTCTTGGGTATTCATTGATCATACGGATTTCATCATCCTCTGCTGCTTCAGCTGATCCTCGCCCACTGGAATGAGAGGGATCAAGAGAACCTCCTCGCATGTATGAGCCTCCACCTGTTCCTTCCTCATCACCTGCATATCCCGGAAGAGCCTGATGATATATCCGGTCTCCCCCTGTGGGTTTAGACTCATCTAACTTTTGCAAAGCTGTGCCTGAAGAGACGGTCCTATTTCCAGTGTCCTGTCCTTTCTTCTTGCGCCTTGATCTTACTAGATAAAGAGCCACAGCAATTATGACTAATAAGACAATTACTCCAAGAGAGGCAGCAATTATGCTTACAAGAAGAATGTTAAGGTCTGTTGCAAGCCCAAAGGATGTGTTAGTGATGTCAATGGTGAGCTGAGCAGTAGCGACTCTCGAGCTGTCAAGGGGGCTGTGGGCATTTACATCCATTGTCATTAGGCGGGTTTCTCTTTTTGAGCGACCACCATTGCTTGAGCTACTGGAGCTGTCCATCTTAAGGTAGATTACCCCAGTGGTTTTATTAACATCAAAGTAAGGAGAAGTATTGGGTAAGGAGTACAGTACAATCCCATCCACTCCACCATCCTCATCTTTGGCCTGTACCTCCCCAATGCTCTGACCTTTTTTAGCTCCCTCTGGTACTTCAAAAGAGAAGACTGAGGAGGTAAACACCGGGTCATATTCATCCTCTCCTGTAACATAAACCTGCACTGTGACGGTAGCTGAATTGTTGCCTGCATCCACAGCTAAAGCGACAAAGTTAAATGAGTTCACCTTTTCAAAATCAAAGGTCTGCCTGGTACGAACTTCTCCTGAGATTTGATCAACAACAAAAAGATCTCTTCCAAGGCCACCGTGGTCCATGATATAATACTTAAGCTGTCCATAAACTCCAGTGTCATAATCAATGGCATGTAACACAGTCACAGCAGAGCTGGGCGGTTGGTTTTCACGAATACTTGCAGTTAAAGTTGCAATGGGAAAATAAGGTCTGTTGTCATTGATATCCTTTACCTCAACACTTACAGGAGCCAGAGCAAAATGACCATGGCCATCTGAGGCTTGTACTATAACCACATGGGATGTCCAACTTTCCCTGTCCAGTGGTCTTTGAAGCTTTAATGCCCCAGTCCACTGATCCACGGAAAACAGCTTCATCTCATCACCAGAACTAATGCTGTACTGGACCTCTGCATATGGAGCTGAATCAGAATCAGTTGCAGTCACACGTAAGATTTCGGTACCAGCAGCCGCCCCTTCACTCAGAGATACTATATACTCAGCTCTGCCAAAGACAGGAGGGTTGTCATTCACATCAGTGACTGTGATGATGGCTGGTACACTCGAACTGCGTTGGGGAACGCCACGATCAGAGACTATGATGGTGAGGTTGTAGTTTGACAATGCTTCAAAATCCAGCCGCTCTGCCAAGATCAGAGTACCCACTGTCTGGAAACCATGTCCCTCTATGAAACGAACACTACTCTCAATCTGGAAAGCATTTCCAATGTTCCCACTAGCGATTGCAAAATCAAAGCCAGAGTTTTCCTGAGAGAGGTCTCCATCTACTGCCTCTAAAGTAAGGATGGTGGCTCCAGGAAGCTGGTCCTCAGGTACCATGGCTCTGTACTCCAGCTGGTGGAATATGGGAGCATTATCATTGACATCTATCAGTTGAACCTGGACTGTGGCAGAAGATGAAAGAGGTGGAGTCCCTCCATCGCAAGCTTCAATGACAACACTCATAGAGAGTTGCTCAGGGTCAAACTCAGCTTTATGTCTAATGAAAAGTGTACCTGTAACAACAAAAAGTGCTTTAACTACATGATTACATATGAAATTTTACCTTCAATTTAAATACTAAAATGATATGTAAATGTTTAGTATGATTATCAGCCGCATACCATTTTGAGGATCAATGTAAAACCCTTCTTTTGTGGATGACACCATTCGATAAGTGACCTTTCCATTCTCTCCTGAATCTCGATCAGTAGCTGTCACTGTAATCACAGGACTGCCTGGTGGTGAATGTTCTGGAAGTGTGACCTGGAAAAGCAAAGTAAGAACAATTTATAATGTGGTATAATTGTATTGCATTCACAAGTCTGCAAAATGAATGCATCTGAAATAATGCATACTTTTTACTGCTGTGGATGAGGGCTAAAAATAATGTTCATGCCATTTGTTATTTACATCAAAGCCTTGGGTAATTTAACCTATCCTAATCCATGTTACTAAAATTCTTAACCTCATGCTAACAAATGACACAAGTTAAATCACAAGTTAATAAAATTCATGGTGTCACTCATTCATGAGACACTTAGTAAGAATGTTTACACAGCTGAAACAGTTAGAAACTTAGAGAAGTTTAAGTCACCTGGTACAGATCTTGAGTAAAAGTAGGTGGATTATCATTGATATCCCCCACCAACACTGTTAAATTGGCTTTGGTCTGGTGCTTTGAATCTGAAGCTTGAATAGTCAGCGTATACCACGTCCTCTCCTCAAAGTCAAGTGGTGCTATCAGAGACACACGGCCGTTGTAGCGGTGGATACTGAATTTTCCCTGCGTTGAGGCATCCAGCTGCAGTGAGTAAGACAACACTGGGCCTGAATCCACGTCATTTCCAGTAACCAATGAGATTTCTGTGCCGATAAGAGAGTCTGAAAAAGGGAAAGAAGAAACACAGCAGTTAGGATGTGAACAACAAGTTCAGCACAAAAAGTGAGTAACAGCTATTCAAATGTTCCTGTAGCTCATCTGGTTTAGCATGAGGCTAGCAACACCAAGGTCATGGGTTTGGTTTCTAACACATACCGTTGGGCTAAAAAAACAAAGAAGATGGTGGGGTCAAAGTTCACTCACTTTCTGGCACTCTGACTTCCTGTGGTATTGGGATGGTGGGACTGTTGTCGTTGAGGTCGACAATAATCACAGTGATGGTGGCAGTTCCCATCAACTTAGGGCTTCCACGATCTGTGGCCTTTATCACCAGCCTGATACAAATGAGAAAAAACATTAAAGCTAAAAGGACTTCAACATTTTGAGCTTTAATGAAAAAACAAACATATTATAAATCATATTGTAGTTTCTGGATCTTTCATGTTCTGCTCAGCATCTCTTTTTGGGTTTCACACAACAAAGAAAACAGTGAAGGGCTGGAACAACAAAAAGATCAACAATTTATTTTGTGTGTTAGGGGAACAATTTTTTTTAACTGTATTTGAGATGGACAGAAAGCAAAAGCTTCCATTTTGAATGAGGAAAACTTGAACAACAACCCCAAAACGCTAACAGAACCAAAAATGTGGTAAATGAAAAGCACACAGCATGACAGAGGTCAGGGGAACCTTTTTAGAAACAAAGCACACAAGGTTCTGAACACAGCACACGCACAGCCTGGAGAGAACAGCTACATTCCACAGAGCAGAGGAAACGAAAGCCTGTAGTGCAATGACATCACCAGCCAAAGAGACACAACACACAGATACTCACTTTGCTTGTGTCCAGATTTCTCGGTCCATGATGGCTGCTGTAGTGATGCTGCCACTCACAGGGTCAATCTTAAAAAGACCACTTTGACTCGTAGACTCAATGCTGTATGTCACCTGACCATTCTGACCCTGGTCAATGTCTTCTGCCACAACCTAATGTATATAGAAAATTATATAATATAATATGACATATTACATAACAAGCTTACGATTGAAGACTAAACACATTTAGGTTTACGTCTAAAAATATTGGTGTTAATATTGACCTTTAAAATGCACCAGAATTCAAAGAACACTTGCCTGAATGATAGGAAAGTCATAGCCTTGCGCTTCATGCATATATGCCACATAATTCTGGAGCTGGAACCGCGGTAAGTTGTCATTGACATCCTGAAGGATCAAGTTGACCGCCATGAAGGAGCTTGAGGATGTAGTTTCAGCTTTCACCACCAGGCGGAGTCTCGGAGAGTCCTCAAAATCCAGTCCGTTGGAGCTCTGCACCCAAATCTCACCTACAGTGTGAAAGCACCAAAGATACAGTGAAGTAGGTCAGTCGCCTGGTGTAGTAACTTTGATACTCAGTTCATGCACCTTGTCTCATACATGCGATCTGAACTGATTTGCCTCCTGACCTGTACTGGAGCTGATTCTAAAGGACTGGAATCTGTTTCCACTGAAGATGCTGTAGGTGATGCCGTCTCCGCTGCCGTCGGGATGCTGGGCCTGCGTCTGAGCAACAGCTGTTCCTGTTCAGTAAAGTACACAAAAGTCATTAGTGCTCCGCTGTCACACTCACTTCAGCTGATGGATTGACATTCAGTACAAACTGATAGGGCTTCACTAAACTGTGTCTGTGAGGGAATGTTGAAACACAATGACACTGTATTTAACATACAATGGTCTGCAAAAGTATTCACACCCTAAACCATCTGTCTCATGTCAGTACTTTGAAATATGGACATAATGGACTAAATGTCATTGTAAAAAACGTAAGATATGATTAAGGATCTAGTTTGCAAGGCACTTGAAAAGGCAATGTTTTGTTTAAGCTAGTTAAATCTAGTAAATTTCATTAAAAATTACAAAGGAAAAACACTTTATAGCAACCAGGATTTTTGCACACAATAACTATAAACATGCTGCGTAACAAAGGATTAATTCGATTTAATGTAATTGGATTTTGTTTATTTTAGTATACAGTGTATACTATGGTATAATAAAATAATAGAATAATTCCTTTAATTGCTGTTAAATAGAGTACAAGGCAATTTGCAGCTTTTTATGACAAAATAAAACCATACATGAACACCAGCTATTATTGTCAAGGGTTTGACTCACCTTTAGCAGCATTCTCCTGAATGCTAACGTCTCTTGCGGTTCGAGAAAATCGAATACCCTTGTATTCTTGCTCCTTCACATAGACAATCACCACCCCTAAAGAAGACTGGGGAGGGCTGCCCTGGTCCATAGCCTCCACTGTGAGGGTACGCTGGGTTTGGGTCAGAGTCTGCAGCTTCTCTGTGGTCTGGATCTCCCCTGTTAATGAGTTAATAGCAAATCCTCGCACCGGCATAGCAAACCGGTAGAACACTGACCCATTGGCTCCAAAGTCCTTATCTTCTGCTCTCATGGTGGCCACCACCTGATTAGCGGAGACGCTTCCACTGGACACGTTAATGATAAGTGGATCCTGAATGAAAAATGGTGCGTTATCGTTGATGTCCAGGATGGTAGCGGTCACCTGGGCTGTGGCGTTGCGGGGGGCGGCAGGTGAAAGGTCAATAGCATAAACGTTGAAGGTGTAAGAAGCTCTCTTCTCCCTGTCCAGAGGTGTTGTGGTAGTGATTCGTCCATTGTCTGGATCTACTGTGAAGGCACCTTTGGCTTCTTGGCTTAGGAAGTACAAGATCTGACCGTTCTCACCTTCATCAACATCTGTAGCAGTCACATCCAGCACCACAGAACCTACCTCAGCGTCCTCAGACACATCGATGGTGTAGCTACCGCTGCTGAACTTTGGGCTGTTGTCATTTACATCAAGGACAGAGATCTCCACAGTGGCTGTGCTGCTCAGAGAGGGGCTACCATGATCCCGGGCCACCACCTCGAGGACATAACTGCCCTTCCGCTCTCGGTCCAGAGGTCTGGAGGTGGACAGGGTTCCAGAGGAACTGTCAAGTTGGAAGTTGCCATCTGGGTCTCCAGCTATAGAGCAGCACATAGACATTACATTTGTTAAGCAAAGTGTGAAGTTTCTGTTTCTAGTTAGACACAAAATAAATCATCAGAACGGAAAAGATAACCTTTAAACGCATTTCACTATTGATGAAACGTTTGCATTAGCTAGTTAACATAGTTTAAAAACAACTAATCACCAGTGATCTTATACTCCAGTCTGCCACTCTCTCCAGTGTCCTGGTCAGTGGCTTTGAGGGCAAACAGTTCCACAGGCTCCAGGTTCTCAGGCACCTCCAGACTGTAGTGCTGCTGTCCAAAAGCAGGAGTGTTATCATTCTCATCCTGCACTGTGATGTGCACCTTAGCCTTGGCAAAGTTAGGAGGTATCCCAGCATCCTTTGCATACACTATGACATAAGGAAGATTATTCAATTTAGATTTTAGTTTTCATTAACTGTTATACCACAGATCTCTGCAATGGCTGTGATTAAATACCTGTTATTGTGTAGTGATCCTTAAGTTCCCTATCTAGGACCCGAGTGACAGATAATACACCCGTCTCTGGATTAATTGTGAATCCATCCTCGGTGACTCCACCGTAGGTCACTAAGCCATTAGTACCTGCAAAACAGCCAAAAACAGATGTGTTCAGAATTAAAAGTGGCCTATTACTACACAGATTACATTGTATATTACAGTACCCACCATTATTTAATAACTGGATTTAATTTTTCTGTTTAATTCATTTCTGGTGAACTGCATTGTGGGATATAGTATTCTGTTAACCGAATGCATCAGATGTCTCCAACAATTTTGAGGGCTACCTAATCTAGCGGCCTACCTGGAGGGCATACTTACCCTATTTTTGCTTATATGTATGTAAATTGTTTTAAATATTTAACAGTTTTATGTTACATGAAATGGTAACTTATTAACATGAATTAAATTTAATTAACATTAAAACTAAGGCTATTCATAGGATATGTTTGGTGGGCATCTCACAGACTTCATGTGGGCTACCAGGTGTTGGAGACCACTGGTTTTTATACTATAGAAAGCAAAGCAGTGTGTGAAGTTTAGCATGTTAGTTTACTAATATAAAGTCTGAACATAGACTGTGACAAAGACTCTTTCTGTCTAATTCAGAAAGTGTCCGGGAACTAAAACAACCTGATTTTAATTAAAACAGAAGCATATAAAATGTTCAGGTTAAAACCTTTTCATCTTGGATTTAAAACCAGTTTTATTAGTAGTTCATTTTGCTGATTTAGCAGCTGAGTCATGGTCTACACAAGAGTACAGACGTGTGGACCAAAGACACACGGGTGCCAGATTGCGTGCAAAGCCAGTAAGCTTTGGCATGAACACCTGCTACTTCAATTAATGCTTCCTGGAGAATGACTTTACAGTCTCTTTCTAACTCTCTTGCTCGGCCATGAATGAGTCCCATATATGTTCCTCCACAGGAAGTTTTAAAAAACGTTACAACAACATACCACAACTGCTTTAGTTAGAAGTTTAAAGTTTTAATTGTCATTAAGTCATAATTGTTTAAATGTTTGAATTCCCCTGCAATTTATCTTATTTTTCAGCTGTAAACAGACATTTAACACAATGTAACCAAACATCACTGACCATGATCACGATCTGAGGCCAAGACCGTGAGTATGGAAGTTCCTGCTGGCTGGTTCTCTCTGATTTCAGCTTCAAACTCACTGCTTTCAAACCATGGAGCCTCATCGTTTACATCAATCACCTGGATGGACAGCACCTGAGTGGTGGAGTGTTGGGGTATCCCATGATCCTCTGCAATGATAGTGAGATTGTAGCTCTCCTGCTCCTCACGATCCAGAGGTTTCAGGATGGAAAGAGAGCCTGAAACACAGGAGAAGACAAAACATCTGCTAGATCAGAAGTCCTCAGCATGATCTTGTGCTCATTTGCTCCATGGCTGGAGATGTGGGTTGGATTCAAACAGCTGTGCTACAATGTGCATATTTGTATAATTTAATATTTACTGTGTACTTGCAGACACTGTCCATAAGATCCATTTAAACATGTCTGGTAATTTGGTTTACTAAGAGGGGAGATCTCTTTAAAGTCTCAACTGTTTATTCTAGAGAGCAATAATATTACATTTTGTCTCCTGCCTCTCTGATATTCCTTGAGACTTAAAAATTCCCTAAGTAATTCCCATGTATTCCCTTATTTACTTTTACCACTTTTAAATTTCAGAAGAGATCTCAAACTGTGCTGGAATTTGCCGGCCTGCAATACAAAGTTAGGCCATTTCAGTTCACTCTAACTTCACAAAGGTATCATCAAAATCTCTTAAGACTAATTTATCTGAGCTGCACTGGCCACGTTAATGTTATAGCTTTATACTATTACTGTATGCCAACAATTGTGTTTATTTTTATTTCTTGCATTTTAAAGTAACATCTGTGAAACCTATTTGCAATAAAAATTTAATCTGGACCCTTATACTGTGGTAAAACTTGTACCTGGTACCAGGTTATAGTTTTATACCATGACACTTTAATATGTAACATGGTCCAAATACACACATAGTATGTACACAATATTATACAATAATGTAATATTATATATAACGTCATATATATATGTACTTTGGAACTTGTTTTTCTAAGTGTATGGTTTAATCATACAGTACTGCAATGGCTAATTCATTTTGTTGGTCCCCTGTTACTATACACAGTAACTGAAATTCCAACTTTAAAGATTTAGCTCATGCAACATAACATTCAAACACATTATCCAAAACTCATGCCATAATTTATGTTTGCTTTATTCCTTCTGTTTTTCTCCTCAGCTTAGCTCAGCTGTACTCTCTGCTGTACGAGGAGCCTGAGAATGAAGCTGAGTGGATGCTATGAAGACTAGGGTAGAATACTGTTTTTGATACCTTTGCTGTCATCAACAAAGACAGACTGAGGGTCAGTCAGGATAAACACACCTCTGTGGTTGATATGTTGAACTGACTGAGAAATATTATTGTGTGTTTGTGAGAAGTCCAAACTGTGTGTGCGGCCTCTTTTTTATTTGTAGTCCACTTAACACACAATAATTTTTAATACATCATCGAGATGCTTAAGCTAGATTCTGTTTCTGAATACGGTAGCTCTGGTTTTGTGTTTACCATCCATCTTCAGACCTCCTACTCCACCAGTAAAAGCAAGTTAAGACTTGCTTCCCAGTGTCTGGCTAATGTCAACTCACTGCTGTTTGCTGTGATGTTACTTTGCACTTTCAATCAAAATAGTTTCCATGGCTAATTTACATGTGCATAGTTATATTAAAATGATATAGATCTATATGTATAGCTGTATAACTTTATGAATGTGCCTAAAAATATTGCATTGTGTATTCAAGAACTGTCACATCGATAAGTTCAAGCGACAGGGTTACTGAAAGAACAATTTTTTTCAGAAAAGAGTTTAAAGTTTCTCCAAGGGGTTCCACTGATGTGATCTGGAGAACTCTAAATTTAGCCTCAAGTATCTTTGTATTTTTACAGTGTATGCCTGATTTAAAACAGAAATTAAAAACTAACTTGCATACATAAACCATCTGACAACACTGGAAGAAAAAACATCTACATCTGTTCAGTAAATTAGGAGTCTTTGTCTTTTAATCTCATTTTGCGTGAGCATATTCTTGGATAATGGAGAAATTTCACGCTAATGCATATTTCCAGCTTCAAATCAAAGGGGTGCGGTTTACAGAGCCAGAATAAAATGACACTCACATGAATAAACACTTGGAAACTGGTAAATTAATTTGGGCTTTGAGGGAATGGCCCAGGAAAACAAGCACTGCGGTGTGAGAGGTTTTTCATACAGAGTGCAACAATGATTCTTACCACTGTTGGGGCTGAGGCTGAACCTTCCTGCTGTGTTTCCTGACTGGATCCTGTAGGAAACTCGTCCATTCTCACCCTGGTCTGCATCCCGGGCCATGACGTAAAGTAGCACAAAGCCCACGGGCTGGTCCTCCATCACACTTACAGCTGTGGGGGAGCTGAAGATCGGGGCATTGTCATTCTCGTCAGTAACAAACACTCGTGCCGTCACAGACCCCCAGAGCCTTTGAGTTGGGTCTACAGCTGAATCTGTGGCATGCACCACCAGAAAGAGGCTGGAGGTCTCCTCATGGTCCAGCTCCTTGTTTATCTTCAAGACACCTGTGACAGGGTCAAGACTGAAGAAATCTGGATGATCAGGCCAACGCTGTTGGATGGAATAATGTATCTCACTGTTGGGGCCACTGCCATCTTTATCAGTAGCCTGGAAGGTGTAAATAGAGGAATCTGCATGTATGTTCTCAGGAATGACAATGGTAATCGGATCTTCTGGAAACTTAGGAGCGTGGTCATTGCTATCCTGCACATTGATTTCCAAATGAACTATGTGACTGCTGGGATAGACCTTTGAGAAGTCATCCACCTCAATCTGTAGAGTATACCGTGATCCCTTTTCATAGTCCAGCTCTCTGGCCAGGTATACATCACCTGTGAGACGGTCAACCATAAAGGTGCCATCATGGTCTGTGCCTCCCACTACCAGATAGGTCACCTGACCATTGATTGGTACTTCACGATGGTCATGTGACCTAACTGAACCAATAACAGAGCCTGGCTTGGCTCCTTCCACTGAGTTGAGGGTCATGGATAGGGAGTTGGGTTTTGGGGGGGTTTTTGTGGAGCCAATAACCTGCAATTAAAAATACAAATAAATATTTTAATATTTAATATATTATAATATTTGTTATTAATTAAACATTACTGGCGATACTACAACATTCAAAATTCTTAAATAACATGTTAAACCTCCATATTTTACATTTAACCTCTTGATCCAAGAAAGTCCCCAACAATGTTTAAATACGGACGCATATGAAACACATTTAAATATAGATCAAAGCTCATAAAATCAAATAAACAACACTGGCTCCACAAACCACTTTGAGTTTTAAAGTGGTTCTGTAATGATAACAGGTGAAGCTTTTCATAGTAATATCGCCACTACATGCAAGCTGGACAGTGGAAATAAAAACAACAGAAGGATCACTGTTGATCCATTTCCTGGCTCGCATTCAGGTGTGAGACACGGATTTTCAAAGCTGGTATTACTGACGGTATGTAAAATATTGATATTGTTACTGTATAGTGTGAGATTCTCTGATGTGAGAGTATCACTTAGTGCTACTGTGCTGGGGG
>JBAJNP010004657.1:0-32507 GCA_036877545.1 Yasuhikotakia modesta | reverse complement strand
GTCTTTCCTCTGGGTTTCACCCTCAATCTAATGGACAAACTGAGCGGATCAACCAGGATCTGGAATCTACCCTAAGATGCATGGCTGCTAGTAACCCCTCATCCTGGCAGTTAAGTGTTTCATCTCTAGGTTTTATCACTTTATCACACTTGTTGGATTTGACACTGGCAACATCATTGATAAGATTGCTGAGAGCAGCGAAATCTTGCAGACCTTCTAAGTGAAACTTTTGTTTAACCTCTCTGTAGAAGTTAGAGCACATTTATAAGTGAAAATTAGAGAGAAAATGGCAGCTTTGGACTGTTTTTGTACATGAATGTTTGGTATAATGCTCTGCAGACTCCTGTAATCTGATATAAGACCTGCTTTACTTCAAGATTAATTGTAAATTATGATGGTCATGCTGTGTAATAAATTTAATTTAAGAGGGAAAAAAGGTTGTACATTTCTGTTATTTCTTTTATTTTCTTTTGTATACACATATATATCTCAAGTATAAATAAGGTTAATAATTAATTTGAATGCATGGCCTGGGTGGGTGTGGGATGTCCCGACCTGAAATTGTGTCCCAGTCTGGCTCTGGTTAGACCTACTGTCCTGAGTGTTGCTACAGATGAATACAGACTATAACAATCTGCATTACAACACACTGTCCTTTAAAGCATTTAGGTTTAGTTGGTCGCAAATTGTATATGAAAATATTATGCCACAGTAGAGGTGTGCATCTGTTTATGCTTTCTGGCATAATACAGTCATGAGAACAAACTGTATTTGGCATCACCCACTGAGTGTGATGTATTTAAATATACTGTACATAAGTGCAAATTAGATTTAGAAGCCGTGGAGGGAAAGACTTAAAGAAATAATTTAAAGCTCATTCTGTTTCTAGTTTACATGGGAAAGAATGGTACATTCAGAATAGGACATTATCTTCTATTGTGTTATATGGAACTAAAAAACATTTGGAATAACAAGACCCCTGAATGAGTAAATAAGTCCCTTTGTGTTAGTAAATAAACCTCTGTAAATGTATGAACCAAATAGTTAAGTAATAATGAGTTCAATGTCCTGAATTTGGCTGCATGCAACAGTAAAATACAATATTTTAGTGTGTTGTAGAAGTACTACAGCCTTCCATCACTGTAAGAACTACAGCCTACCATCACTCAGGCACAGTGGTGTCATGAAATGTTTAAAAAAGTTTTAATGCTTTTATTTTGAAAAAGGGCTGCTCTGATGGAGGTATGAAGGGCTTTAAGGGTAGCAGGAGTGCTTTTTCAGTGTGCTTAAAGCTGAAACTGAAGGAAGAGCTACGGGAGCTAACAGAGAGATGAAAAGCATCACTGTGCCCTGAGTTCTTTAACTCCATGTACATCTATTGCTCTCAACCTGTCAGTCTGTGCTTTTATCCCTCAAATACAGACCCTGACTCTGAAGTGTCAGCTGGTGTGCAGAGCCAACAGTGAGACATCCATTGTCTCTAAATTATTCCTTTTGTACATTCATGCAATGAACAGGTGCCTTTATATGTACTGTAGTAACAAGGTGAATTCAGTGCATTTTATCAACATGCATTACCTTGGATCGAATCTGCGATCGTGTTCGCAAGTACCACATGTTGCAAGCACCACACACACTACCAGTCTCACACACAAGACCAGCTTTCTGTAATCACCTTTTCTTTTATCTCGTCCCCTTTGTGTCTCTCTACAGTTTTTACATGCCGAGGCTTTTATTACAGGTGTAAACCTTTTTGAAACACTCAACTGATATTTTTTCAAATCTGGAAACAGGGGCAGAGGGACAAGGTTGAGTGCACTTGAATCTCTGTTGAGATAATTGTTTCCAGAGCTAGGCTTTAGTGAGCTCAATTTTCAGCCACAGGCACAGATGAGCTCAGGGGGTTTCTGTTTCCTGTTTCCTTCACCTGTGCAGGTCCTGTGGCAGCTCTCAGAGACAGAACTCTAAGTATTACATTTGCACTTAATAGAGTACATAGACTGTAAGTCTATTAATGTTATAAACCCGTCAGTCATGTTTATGTCTATATTTACACCAGCGGCAAAGTGATGTTCTTCTTCTTCTTTTGTAATTTAAGTATGTGTTGTAATAGGACAATCAACATTTGTAATATGTGCTGTTCTCAACCTCAAGATAATAATAACAATGAAAAGGAAAGTACTGCCAAGGATACAAGCTGCTTGTCTGCTTTCATTAACATTTTGGCACATGGATTGATTGATGATTAATAAGTTAATATTTCATTATTTTGCATTATATATTTTTTCGAGAGCAAATATAAGGTGATATTGTATACTGAAATAATATATCACAGACTAAAATGTTGTTTATTGTTCAGCAGCTAAAATATCTCATAAGTAACACCAGTTACCACAGTGACAAATAATAGTGGTAATTTTAAAAACACCTTCAGCCTCTCACAGCCTCTAGAATGCCTTCTTTTCAGGCACGCATGTTTTTTTTTCTTATTTTCCCTGGCTAAACACTAACAGCACAATCCCAATTTTCTGTCATTTTTGAGTACTTGAGCAAGGTTGAAAGCATTGACATTACTGGATAGACCGTGGAAAATAAACCACAGCACACATTATGTCATATGTCAACCCTGTGACATATTAGTTGTCAACTGCAGTTCTAATCATACAGCACATATTCACTGAACTCACTCTCAAAAATCAGTGTCTAGAGATGTTTCTCACACAATGTGGTTGTCACTCCATTTCACATTCGAATTGTGTATAAACAGAACCACATTTAGCACTCCAAACAGGACTGACAACCTTATTCAACAGTTGTAACAGCTGTCTTCAAGATAAAAAAAACTGAAAGGTGAGCTTTCTCCAACCAATCATAACGTCAGAGCTTCTGACAGGAAGTAGTAGATGTTACAAATTTGACAAATTTAACATTTTATCATATCAACATTTTATGGCTGCCAATCCAACTTGACATCTTATTGCCCGTCCCACACTGTGTCACACTTACCACGAGCTTTCTGGCTGATGTCCTGGAGAAGAACTTCATATCGGATCGGTTCCTCATCCTCATTAAACACCATGTCATCTGCAGTGATGTTCTTGTTGCGCATCTCTGCATATGGTCCCTCCACGGCGAAGTAGCATGGACGGTCATCATTCTTATTATCGCTAAACATGAGCATGGCGTGTTTGTGCCAGCCAAAGTGTCTGTGCATCCTTACCACAAACTCGCCCAGTTTCTTGTGCGTGGGGCCGATGTTAGTGATGGATGAATACATGTTGAAGCCCAGCGCTCTCGCCCCAGCGGTGATCATAGGAACCTCCCAATGTGTGGTGAAACGTGCCACGGGAGAGGAGGAGTAGTCACAACCAGGCCCAATGAAAGCCCAGGGGTTATGCGAAAACTTCAGGTCCACGGCCACGAGAGGAGCCACAGAGTCTGAACACACTCCTTCCTTGTTTTCGCTGCTGTTGAAGACCATGTGTAGGTGGTAGCCAGGCAGCATATTTGGATCAGAGTTCACCTTCTCCAGAGCCCAATGCAAGGCGGGGCCAACCCGGGGCCATGCCCAGGGGTATTCTGTGTTGTGAAGTGGCAGAATGACAGCCAGGGTGATGTTCTGTAGAGGTGAATGAGGACTGAGAGGCTGATGCTGAGTCTGAGGGAGTGGCTCTAGCTCGACCACTCCAAACGACACACCGCTCAGCAGAACTAGAACAGTAAGCTCTAACGGCCCCATCCAGAATTCTTTCATTCTTAAGACTGACAGGGAGGGACTAAGACTCTGGAAATATCAAAACAGAGAAACACACTTTAATAAATATCAAGTATGTACAACTTTATTTTTCATTTATTAAGACCAGGCCCACAATCTATAGAATGCACAGAACTCCTCAAAAAGATTGTTGGATATGGAATGCCTGTTTAATTTTAATATTAAATAGTAAACTACTGTATAAAACTAGAAATACTAAAGTGATTAAATTGATATATTCAATTGTTAGCAATTATGTTACCAGCTACCAATAAGATGGTAGAAGGAGTTTGTCAGTGCTCAGGTTAGCACATTTAATCAAAGATACATCTATACAACATACAATTCCACAGATTTGTCCTGCTCCCACCCCACGGTATGTTTCTCTAAGCATGACATTTTATGGTTTTATAATATTTTCATGAGCAATTCCAATCGAACACATGTCCAAATTAACTTATTTCTGTCTTTTCAGTAAGAAATGAAAAGGCTTAAAGTATGTCTGATAAGTTGCATGAAAAAGAAGTGTGTTATTAATTAAAGCGTTGCGTTTCATAACATTGCCACAGTTTATCGTTAACGGCCGAAGGTTCTAAAGGCCCCGTTCTGCGGTTAAAACAGCAGGGCAAAGAGCAAGGAAATGGTCGTAAGATTAAATTTTAAGACTATAAATGCTGATAAAAACCGACGTCTTATGATATAACGCTTTTATAGTTCATTAATTTGAAAAAAGTGCAGAACGCACTGTGCATGTGTAAACGCCCCCTATACAGTACACGTTTTAACCCAACTCGCTTAAACTATTCAACGCGCAACACGTTAAAGCGCGCTTTAAAATAAAGCATCACTTCTCCGACAGGACAATAATTTAAGTTTAACTTTACCACTGGCGATGTCGTCAGCTGGCGTCATAATTCTCTGTAGTTCTTGCTGTTAAAATCCGTTATTCGGAAGTAAGATCCGTTTCTCAGAATAAACACAGAGGCGTAAATGATCACAGTTTAAACCGATTCAACCAGTTTACAGCAGTGAAACTTTAGTCTCTCGAGCCTTTTAATACAACGCAGCATGATGTCATTCTCTCTCTCCCTCTCTTTACTGAGGAAACGGGAATAGCAAAGAGGAAATCTTCCCTTCCCCTGTGCGCCTGTGGATTTCTTGGAAACTTTGTTAATGAGTGTTGAGGCTTCTGTAGTTAAATATTATTCGCCACTGTCCTCCCCTCCGTGATGCTGTTGTCTTGACGGAAGAAGATCAGCAAATTTCCGATTGTATAATTTTATTCTGCACGCGCTATTTCATATTAAAAAGTGCCAAAGTTAAACGCACGCTTACGTTTCCATCCACAAAGCCACAGTATTCATGAGATAATTTAAATGAAACCCTTTGGATGAACCTTCTGGATTAATTAAGTTCACACTATGCTTGTAGGATCTTCTCCGTTCATCCTCATCCACTGAGTGTTGGGTCCAGCGCGATGTTGAGCTGAAGGTGGGAGGAGGAGGCAACTGAGAGGGAATGACAGTGTGTGACTCTAAAGTGCAGGCGGGAGAAGAGGAGGAGGAGGAGAAGAGAGAGGGAGAGATGTAGAAATAATGTCTGCAGCACTGTTGCGCAGCCATGTGGTATTATTATCCGTTATGTCATGAGAACCTCAGATATATAGACAGACTGAGACAGATATACTCTGTCCCCCTTAGAACAGTTTCCCTTGATTTTTCGCACCACAACCGCAAAAATAATATTCTATAATAATAATAATAATAATAATAATACTTTCATCTCTCTAGTCGCCCTTTTTATTGTCGCTGTATTGTCTGTAACATTATTTACGTTTTAAATGTCCAGTTACATTTTTATACTAAACAAAAGTCTGTAGGAGGCAAATGCATATTCAATGAGGCAAGCACTGTTCGGTTTATGATTAGTTGTTTGTTTGTTGCTAAACAACTATAACATGTTCCTCCCTGTATACCTCTAGAACTGCAATTCACTACGAAAGCAGTTATTATTAGTGTAACTGCATGTTTAATTCTGAACAAGTTAAATAGAGGCTTTTATAGGTTTCATACTTTTTTTCAGAATTTTATGGTTAAACATTGCGTAAAAAGCCTTAAGTTATCAAGTAAGCCTAAATGCTTAAATACACTAAACTATTAGATAATAACAAAAATAACAGATGACAAAAATTAAAAGGTACCACACTGCTGCTTGACACGTGTTTGTTTTAGGTACTGTACAAGGTCACAGTGACCCTCTGAGGAATGGACACTTAATCGTTGTGCAACAATGACTTGACCTGTTTGGGAATACACAGGAAAAACAACCCTGGTTAGGGATGAGAGGGCAGGATTTGCCTTGTTGTCCCTTCCACTGTGTGGCTGTTTGGCGAGAGGTGAGGTGGGGTCCCTCTGGACCTCCTGCGTTTTAATCACATGCCTTTCTTCCTCTTCATTGTTCCAACTTTTCACCCACTTCCGCCCAATTAAAATGGTCTATTTCTGTTCTCTATTTCTGAGCCCATCACACTTTTATCAGCTCATGCGAACTCTTCTCCTGCACTCTGCCTCTTTTCTGTCTTTTGTTTGGCTGTTCTTTATTTTCTCTTGCATCTCACCATCAGCAGCAGACCTCTGCCTAACAAACAACTTCCAGTTTAATAAAACACATGGGGACACACTTGGCTTCTGGCTTCCCGTATGCAGAGTGTGCTGGGAAAGCACGCTGCACGCCAGGCCAACACCTCCCGGTTATGATCGTAAATAATGGGTGTGTGTGTGGAGGGGCTGGACGGCTGACATTTTCTGTGCTTTCACTTTCCACACCTCCAGGAGGGCCAGTGTCCCGTTAGTTTTAGTCTATTCCCATGTGGCCTGGCTGACCAAATGCCCTTCCATTCATTCACTGATTGCCTGTGTTGCTTATCCGAGCCCCCTGCATCCCTGACCTCATCTGGTCAACCACACATTTCAAAAGACAACACACTTTAAAAGGCAATGGCAATGGTTTCCAAAACAGGATATGGTTCACCCTGGTTCTATTCATCACTATCTCTATTTCTACACTACATTTCTATACTACTACATAAAGTAAGCTACTCTACAAAATATATACACATATACATATGTACTGTGCGTAGAAAACCTGCTCCAGAGAACCTGTAACACTTGCACTGTTTAAAAAAATGCAATGCACTTTTTTGGTATTTGGAACTTTATGATTCAGAATTGTAATTCAGATGGAGGACCAGGGAGGAAGCGCACTTCACAGAATGCCTGCTGAACTTATGCTCCACTTCCTGGCATTCAAATTCCAACTTCCAGGATATCTTGGAAATAAAATTGTTATGGTTGTTTTGCATTTGTTAGTAACTGCAATTTGTAATTTATTTTGTACAAAATGTTTTGAACTCCAATATGTAACCAAAAAAGGTGGCTGATATTAAAGACAGTTTATCTATCACACTTGTATTGGTAGGTCAAGTTGAGAGTAATGCATTGTGGCATACAGAAATCTAAACTGCTAATTATAGTAGCAGTTACAACAAATGTTAAATAATGTTTATTGGAACAGAGAAATTTCTTGAGAATGACCTTTTACCCCCTTCTGCAGTTGTGCATACTATTTCCTGCCCCACAAGTAAGTGTAGTATGATAGTCTGCTACCCTAAACCCAACCAACCTTTCTTTTTAGCTTTTCACTGGTTATTATTACTGGTAACCTCCTCTCATCTCATCCTTCTCCTCTCCCACGTTCTTATATTACTCACTCAGAATTAGTGGAGTTCAACCTCCAATAACACACACATTCAAACTTCTCCTCTGCATTACGCACATATTCACACCGTGTAAAAGATTACATGTGGGCTTCAACAATGATGTATGTACTGTAATCCCAATATGGTAAAAATGGAACAGCCTACATGCATTCCTTACGCATGTATGGTTCTTGCTTGTTTTGGTCTGAATTCTTCCACAGCCTAATAAAACAGTTTCCTCCCACTGTGTTTCCTGACTATTTGATGTTAGGGTTGATCTCTCCTCTCTTTGGTGGTCAGGCCTGTCTCTTGTCACTGCCGTTTAAATCTCACGGTGCATCGTGAGGAGGTCCAGGTTCACCATGAGGAAATAAAGAGGCAGGACGTGTCTTTGTGCGTCAAGCTCCTTGATCGTAACAGCCATGTTAACGTTTAATTTGTGTTTCCTCTGGATTGAGCCTGCCGCATTACCTCAGCGCAGATAAAGTCAGCCTCTCCAATGAAGCTTTGCATCTGCTTACCAGTGACTTCCTGTGTGCGTGCGTTCGTGGGCGGTAGCTCTCGACTTTTTCTCAGTTTTCTCTCTCTTTCCTTCTTCCTCAGCGTATTTTCCCTGCAAAGCACCATTATTATATTCCTTTCCAAATATTAAATAATATTATGCCATGACGGTTTTACTGTGCAACAAGCATCTTTCAAATGCTGTCTGATTTTCACCGGAGGTTTGGTGCCGATTCGTGGGCTGACAGTGATTTTCACACATCATTATTTTGCTGTGCTGGTAGGTGATCATTAGGCAGAAATGGTGCAAGTGTACTTTGGGTAGAGATGTCAGCAGTTCTCGGTAGACCCTGAATCACAGTACACATACACAAAAATAACCTGTGGCTGCTTTCAGAGCACAAGACCTACTCATGCACAAGTTTCCCATGGCAACCGGCATCGGGCAGTTGCCTCGTAACAAACCAAAAGTCATCAAATTTACCCATAAGCGCTACACCATAATACCATAAAACATAAAAAGACCACATCTGTAAATAAAAAACTGGAACATGATGTTGGGCAGAATTTTTATTTTTGGAGCCATTACTGAAATACTTCAAGGGCACGGCACTTTGGTGAACACGGCTTGCCCCTTATGGGACTTGAACATCAATGTGTGTTTTGTAATTCAGATCAGGGTCACCACTGTCTTCACTTCAGACTTAATTTTCAGAATCTTTTCTTATAGTTTCAGGAAACCGTAATTCATTTCATTGATGTTCAATAGAAATAAATGAATGCTTTCTGGTCATGTCTGGAACACCCACTTCATCCCAACCAACCGTGACGGCCAATGGTTAACCAATCGTGATGGCTGATCTGGGTCAGAGCAGCAAATTCAAGTGAACCAAGTATGAATTTCTCTGAAAGAATATTCATGGTCACAGATTAAATGAATCTTAAAACAGTGATGCAGTGAGGCCAATCAATATAACCTAGATGACCCACAAGCTTCTCTATTAATAAAAATATCAGAAGGCCAGTCAGATATCTTTCCATTATCAGACTAATATTTTACCTTATAAGACTGAGGACATGAGCCTCTTTCATTACTATACTTTACTGCCTACAGCTGTCAGATTATCTACCTTAAATCCGTTCTAGGCTAACATTGCTCTGGTAAACAATGTGACATATTTAAACATAATTTAAATTTTGTAATATGTGTAATTAATTTGCAATTGCAACACTTTAACAATGAAAATAAAAGAGTGATAAGCAAGATTTAAGATGTACAGTTAAAAAACTGTATTTTAAAATTAAATGGCAAGATTGATATAAAGTTTTCTAAACAGGTTTGTAAGGATAAATCACACTAAAAATGTAGAACAAGAGAACCTCCAATATTCAGTACACAAATGCAATTCACAATAAATTTAATGTATCTGACACATTACAAAATTGTAAAAATGTAGTATAAAAAAGTATAACACATTACATTATTAGGACCTTTTTTAGTTTTTCAGTTTTAAACCATATTTGGAGTAAATGTCAATTTTTAAGTGAAAAATGTACCAATGATGACTTGGCGAAAAGGAAAAATTCAACCAATGGAGAAAATGAGTGTAAAAATGAGTGTGAAAAAACAGCACCATCAGTTTTTTTAGCAGTAAATGCATCATTTGGATTAATATGTGTTGACCCACAGAAAGACTCTGCAATTAGAGCTGATAGATAATGAGCCTTTGAAATGAATCCCACTGCAGCAACATGCAGTAGCCAAGGTTTCTTTCACCAATCATTTTTTTGTAAATACATGAAAGCAGAATCAAAGCTGTATGATATTTATACAGTGTAGAACTGGATGATGTTATATCAGAGACTTACCAGAAACACTAGTAAAGATTTAGGCTAATAGCAATAACCAGTGACAGATTGTAATAATTTTACCTGCTGACAGAACTGAGGTCAGTGTCACACTGGATGAGAAGACAGTTAAACCGCTTTGATTCCTCTGTTGAAAAACACAGCTAATCTCTGAAACGGATGACACTGTAGGAAATGTGTTCAAGCAGCTTCTAAGCAGATATTTTTGGTGTCAAAACAAGCCTTATCCGGATCCAGGAACCTTGGAGTTCAATCCAGCACTTATATTTATAGGTCCCACATCTTACAGCTGCAAATGAAATTCATGCTTTGACATGTTTATATTGTATATTAAAATGTTCATAAAAAATCAAGTCAAAAGCTTGCAATATCACACACATAATTTATACGCTCTCTGCATGAGATATGTATATCTCATGCAACAGCTGAAGTTATTTTTGATATTTTAAACTCATTGGTGGACAAAGTGTGTGGGACTGAACACCTAAGCAACACAGCAGAGTCACGAGACAGGTCGAATATGTTTCCTCCAATTACACTAGTCGCCAAGAATTTCTGCAAAGAAAATATCTGTGGACTGTTTTGGATGTAGCTGTCAGAATGATGAACTACGTAAAGAGTTGTCCATTACAAACACGTCTGTTTTCCATATTTTAAGGAGATTTTATTTTCAATGTCACTGGCTCACAGAGAACCAGTGGCTAGTTCTTCCAAGTTTTCACTCATCTGTTTCAGTTGTTTGATGAGGTGACAGTTATTTTTGAGAATTTATAAATTAACCTTACAGACCATCTTTGGAATTTCAGCTGTCTCTGCAAGCTGGCTGGTTTAGTTGATCTATTCAGTCTATCAGACGGCCCTAAAACAGGGTCCACCCGACAGAAACCTTCAAATCATCAAAAAGATGGCTTTAAAAATGAATCTGAAGTAACTTTTATCTGCTGGAGTTCCTGCCATGACAGCACCTTTAGAATTTGAAATCGCAGCTGCTGAACTACTTCCCCGCTCTCAACAAACAACACAGCTGGATACAGGATCTCTGTTGCTTGCCACCATGACATCTGAAGCTTTGTGGAATCCATGGGTTCAAAACAAAGGATAGAAGTGACATCTGAAATGTTCAGACACTAAAGAGTCACAAAAGTGAAGTGATCTGACAGAATTATTTCAGATTATAGCAAAATTTTACAAAGACACAATGGCTCTGTTCCAGAACCTTGCAGGCTGCCTAACTGTTTTTCTTTTTCTACAATGGCAGCTAACCAAGAAAGAATGTTATACATGATCTGGAAATTCTCTGCAGAAATACTGCACACATTTGGTGTTGCTCTCATAATCCACATGGGACATTCAACTCGAAACTTGATTTTGTGCAAATCAGTGGTTCATGAGAAGAATTTCAAATGCTTCATCAAACACAACAGAAGCAAAAAAAAAAAACAGTCATCATATATTCTGTAGGTTGCAAACTTCATGAAATGCGGGATACGTGTGTGAAATTTTAATTCCACACTCAGATTTGTTAGAAGCACCAGTTCACCCAAACATTATAATTCTGCCACTATTTATACAACCCTGTCATTTTAAACCTGACCTTTTTTGGCAGTATAAATATTAAATATAAAATAGTACAGTTTTTAAATCTGCACCGCCATCTCTGTTGAAGCATAATATTTCAGGGTACTTGTGGAATACACACTAACTTCATACAAACGCACACACACACAACCACACACACAGATAAACACAAACAAGAAAAAGCACAGGCAGTGTAATGATCTGTTTGCTCAGCATGTGGTTCTGGTTTGGATCCATCTGTCTTCATGCTGTTTGTTTTGATTCAGATTTTGTCTGGATTTACTTTTAAACAGGCAGAAAATGTGGAAGGCCTCCAGTTACTGATCCTTGTTAAGGCAACATCACTACCAGTGCTACGAGCCATAATTATGGTCAGAATAAGAAACTGGGCTAATTATTATCAGAAGGACTCATTACTTAAGCTACCGATTTAAGACTGCTGTTGCGTCTCAACTCAAAGGATATCAAGACCAAGACTACAAGATCAAGACTTGAATTCTGGGTAATGAGGACTCAGATTGGTTCCACATGACACACACTCTCCTAAAACTTTCTTCTGTAATAAAACACACTTAATAGCACACACAAATAAATAAATAAAGTTATTAGACTATTAAAATTTTACTCTCAGATGGTGGTTTTACCCTCAGATGGTAATTAAGAAAGTTGAAGACTGAGAAGTTTTGCTGGATTTTTGTTACACAGTTCTTTAAAGAGCTAAATTTATCATCAGTTTGTACAGAACTCCTGGCTGAAGTGCATCCAGTTCACTCACATACCGATTGCCTGTGAAAGTTATTTTCTCCACAGGTGGTGGACATTTATTTCATCCCTGTTACAAATACATGCAAAACTGCTCCTACTGGCTGCTTGCATTCCATCCTATTTGATTATTTTGTAGGTCAATGTGACAGAAACACAATGCAAAAGAATGTGATTTAACTTTACAGTCTGAGTGAAGCTGAGATTCTACCGGAACAATATCAAATTTATGGTGCCAAGCAAATGGAACTAAAAACGGCCTTTACTAAACAGACTATGTATGACAGAGAGCTGAAGATGAGTTTTTCTGGATATTAGGTCATAAGGCTTGTGGAGGTGTCAAAACAGAGAGCATGTGCAGGTGAGACCTCACACTTCCACCTCACACTATAGCACAGTGAAGGTCCTCATATTAAAATAATACAATGAATTATAGCTAACAGAATGAGGTTTTATTTTGCTTTTCAACTTTACTCACCCTCATGCCATCTTTGCTTTCTTAACTTGAACACGAGTTGTTATTTATAATAAATAATATCCTGCCTCCTCCAGGATATTATATTATATTCTAGCTATCCTATCTTTGTAATCCATTGAATAATGACTTTTGAAGCTCCAAAACGTTAATCCATGCATCATAAACATAATCCATACCACTCCAGTGGATTAATGAATATCTTCTGAGGCGAAACAACACATTTGTGTAAGAACACGATTATAATTCTGAGCTCATTATGCGATCAACAGATCACATATTCATGTAAACAGATAACAGATAGGCGTACTAAATTAAATATGTGTGCATGTCAATAATGTCAAATCCCATTGGCTTTCCCAATTTTTTCACCACAACGCATATGACTAGTCATGTGATACGCAAGAATCAATGAGACTGAACGTTTTCAACATTAAACTATTCCTATAATCTGGATCTGCGCCTTTGAGGATCTGATCCTGATTCCAATTCTGTAATTTTACCATTATCTCTTTAGACAATCCAAATGGAAAAAAGGTGTTACATATTTAATTAACCAATAAAGCTAAATACTCACAAATCTCTGTATTACTACTTATTTCTCCTGCTTGCCTTTAAACTGCCTAGTCTAAAAGCTGCCTAGTCTAGCTCTCCTCTCTCACAGCAAACTGCACTACAACAAAAATAATGAACTTTGGCTAAACAGGAGCCCATCTGCTCAGCCACAAGAGGGTAATTGGGCTGATCTGGCCCTGAAACTCTGTGGATAAGACCAACATAAATGTCTGGTTAGAGGCTATTCAGGTCTGAGCAGGCACATTTCATGTTTATGGAGTCTCTGCAGATGCTCTTTATCGAATCAAATGTTTTTTAGTGTCAACCCATCCATATTCCACTGAGCTAAAGCAGAGAGAGCTCAGCCGAGTTCACCAATAGAAGGTCAACCAGTTACCTTAGACACAGCCAAGACTAAAAATACCCACAATGCTTGTAGGTCACCATCAAACTATTGTCAATTTGCAGAGGTAATCTGCTGACTAACTCTTATAATGAAAGCATTGAGGCAGTACCATGGTATTAGATGACACTCACCATGGTGCTGATGACCGTATTCACATACATACATTCACACTTCAGCTTAAAAGAAAAAAAACAGGGTATCAGACAGTACCATTTTTAACAAAAAACACTGTAATACCATTTTGGAACTGAAGATGTAAACCTCCATATATAATAATATATAATAGTGTACCTTGAAAAACATAACCACATACTTTGGCGATGTATCAAAATAGCTCCTTTCTCAAGTAAACTAATGATGGAATTAATAAAACCAATGATGTTCAGTGTGATCAGTATTGTGACCTCCCCGTGACGTTTTTTTGGATCACAGTTATACATCACACGCTTTCTTGAAGCGATGTAGTAAAGGCATGCGTGCCAACATTTATGACGGCCATTGGCGTCCTCTGCTGTCCACAGCGATGCAGAACCGTCATCAGTTTTATTTATCCATTCTCCTCACAGTTGAAGTCCAGATGGAAAACTTACTACATACAGTTCAGTACACTGAGGACTAAAACTTATACTAGTGAATAATACTAGTTTCTGATACGCGTCGATCGCACCAACAGCGTGCTTCGCGTCTGTCACCTGACGTCGTTACGTAGACCTAGTAGACTTATGTTTAGTTAAGCATTGTATAGGCATAATTTAAACATATATAATTTTGTGTTAATATATGTAATCTTTTAACGGTCTGTTTGATAACTTCACAAAAATATTTTACAATGTTCGATATTTTACTTATCAGTTTTTTTAACGTTCCGCGTCACATTGGTGACACATCACTTTATTCATAAGCTGTCATCGTGTGCACATTTATTGCTGTAATGTTTAATGCAGTGTTCAGTTGTTTGTAGTTCTACACCTAACGTTAAAGAAACATTTCTGAACGCTAGAGGGCGCCGCAAGTTGAGCGAAAATTGATATAGTTGCATATGTAATATGCAAGATAGCTATTCAATGTGAAATGGCAATATATATATATATATATATATATTCATATTATTTAAATATTAGCTATATCATAACTTCTACGGTTTTCAGCTAAGCTGCTGGACATTGTTAGTAGACAAACATTCTTATATTATTAAGTTTGAAATGTGTGTTTTATTAAAAATTTGGTAAAATTGAAATTATAAATGTAAAAATAAAATTATTGTGTCAAAAAGTGTTCATAATAATGTTACAGTGTACGTATTGGTACAAAACTGGTCCCACACTTGGGATTGCATCACCTAAAATGGAAATTTATATGGGGCATTTTAAAAGCGGCATACTACCACCTGTACTTTTTCCGCTCTATATGTATATTGTCCCTAGTTTTTAAATATTCAGTATGCATGACACGGCCATATGTCTGCTTACATTTGCCCAAATGTGTAGTATACAATACTAAAGTACTAAAGCATATAAATAATGTTTGAATCCCACAATCTAAATGTTTCCATTTTAAACACAGACCGAGTTTAGTAGTGCCAGAGTTCACATTCAGACCCATGTTTTTCACTTCCATGAGGTTTAAAATATAACCAAGTAAATCTATTACCAGTAATTTGATAAATCTGTGCTTCTACCTTGAACAAGAAACAGGTAACTAGGACAGCTTTTATGACCACAACATGAAACACAGAGTCACAGGTCGGTTTAAAAAAGAGCTTTATTAATACCTCTCGCTCAAAGAAATATAAAAAGGCTTCGAGTTATTTCTCTATTTACAGAGCATAGATTTTGCTTCAAACAAACAGAAACAAATCCTACTTGTACAAATTGAAAAAATATCTCCTGCTGTGACGGTTCCATATTGTGTCAGCAGTAAAGAAAATATTCCTCTTCATCTTTCAGTAAGAATCTGTGCAATTAAAGAATGCATATCAAACACACTGTGTCGCTGCTACATTAAGGCAAACCTCTACGAACAATACACTTCCTTATAAAGTGACAGTGGCAATTACATATTCATCTTCAACTTTCCTATAGATAAACTTTCCCATGTCCTCCATACACAAACAAAATAAAACAAGCAGTCAAAATCTCTTGTAATGGTTAGCATTGCACTGACAGATAATTCAGTACCCTTCAAATTCAAAAGCAAATCGCTGGTTGCACATAAACATGAATTAAAAGCTTAAGCTTTAGAAAGCACAAACCTCTGGTCAACACAATCCACTAACTAGGATTCATGGAGTATTTATGGAACACCGCTCATGATTTGGAGTGCTGTTTATGGAAGCTGTGAATCTACATATAAATAGAGGATCAGTAGTTTGACAACGTCCTCTCTACTCAAAGTGCTGTGAGGGGTTTGTGCCCCTCACCATAAATACCTTTTCATTGGCATGGAAACCGTAAAGACCTCGAAACAACTTAAATTCACTGCAAAGGAACATACTGATGGTGGATACTGCATGTTAAAAGCACAACATAAAATTAAACTCAATTAAATTAAGAGAACAAAAGTTACATTCTAAACAATACAATTCCTCATGACAGAACACATTTTTGCAGGTTATGAGGAGAATATAATTGTCTGAACTCACTGCATGCTATGGAGTACAGAAAATAATAATAATTATAAAAAAAAATTAAAAGTAGAAACAAACATTTATCAGATCAACTGATACAATTAATTTAAGAAACAAACATCACATGGCAGACAAACTTTAAAGTGGGTGTCAATGGTTTTTAAACAACATCCGTCCCAAGAGTGACCCAACTATTACAGCGACAAAGTCGGGCCACATCAAACAAAATAAGTCCTGTGGAAAACCAATAGGTCAGCTTAGTTTTGGTAGATCTTCTCACTGGTGGAGTAGTCATCAGTAGTGCAGGTGTGGGTGGCCATTCCTCTGTGGATGGGTTCAGGGCTGTTGCCACCAGCCATGGTCAGGCTGAGCAGACTGGTGCATGTGGGCAAGTACACATGCTGGACATGTTCCACCTCTGAACGACACACTGGACATGACTGCAAACACACACACATATACACACACACAGGTCATGATTGGCTAAAACATTTACAGATTAAATGGGTCAATTGCTTGAGTCACATTAATACACCAGTTTTATAATTATATTGCCCTAAATTTGTGATCATTATATCAGATAGTCTGCAATAAAGACTATATGCAGTAATTGTGTTAATTTCAAATGTTACGCTGATGCCGGATATTATTTATTATGAGTGATTTTTTTAATTTTTATACATTTGCTTTGCACCCATTAAGTTCCATATGAGAAATTATTTACATTTACACTTATTTATTTGGCAGACGCTTTTATCCAAAGCTACTTACAGTGAATTGAACATATACATTTATTAGTGCGTGCGTTCCCTGGGATCAAACCCACAACCTTTGTGCTGCTAACACAATGCTCTACCAGTTGAGCTACACAGGAACACATATAAATAAGTACCTATAAGTATTTAAATAAGTACCTTTAATTTGTAAAGCATTTCATTAACTGGCTTATCCAATGTAGGAACGGTTATTTCAAAGCAACATTTTTCAAAATTCAGCAAAAACACTATAGCACCAGATGCAGGCAATGTTGTGAAATCTAACATTATGGTAACTATTTCACACAGTGTTCGTAAAATGTTAACATGTCATTCTCTCACCTGTAGCTGTGTGGCACAGTTCTGGCAGCAGACCATGTGACCGCAGGGGCAGAATGCGGCATCGATTTCCTCCTCACAGCACAGCATGCACAGCAGCGCCTCTCGCAGTTTCTGCAACTTCTCCTGCAGCAAACGACTCTGCTGGCAGCCCCCGCAGTCCAGCGCCCCCTCCTGGTCACGCGAAGGCGAGTGGGATGATGGTGTGCGCTCCCCCGACCTCGCCATCATGTCCACAATCCCAGCGTTGTACAGCGCACGCCTGGCGTAGTCGTACACTTCCTTGGAGGTGCGGCGGATGTCGAACACATACTTCTTACCCAGATTGATGTTCTCGTTGAGGAAAAGCGAAGCTAGGTGACCCTTAAAATCCCGACTGTACTGCATCATGACGGCGTTTGTCACCGTGTCACATCTATGGGGAAAAAAACAACCGTTTTAGCCTGTTAGCAAACAACAATTGCTGATTGGTAAAAGCTACAAAACAGCATCCATTAGAAAATGGTATACTGCAAAGGTATAGCCGTGAAAACCAAGGACGGTGGTGCTTGTTGGAGATCCAGAATAAAAAGCACTTGCAGGCCGGGTTCTGCAATGACTTGCCAATTACAACTTTTATCTAGAGCTGTATTATCACACAACGGCACATTGAACTAACAAAGTGACATGCATTAAAAAAGGTGAAAGGCAAAAGAGCCCAGCCAGCAGTTTTACTGTCAAACTTATGTAACTGCTCCTAATTAGGTCAGTTGTTGGGAGCATGTGTTAGTACAATACACATTCAATCTCCGGTGTCTGTTTGCTTATCATGACAGCTTCTCCCAGGATAGACACAGATTGTGCTTAACTGTCATTGATATAAATGTCAGCTAAGGTTGGCATACTGGAAAGCTATGTTTGGAGACAGCGGATAATCCTGTACTATTGTAGGGCAAACGAGGACAAACATTTAACAGAATTCACAGAACTCAATTCAACAGAACAATTCAAACTGTTCAACCAAAGGTTTTCATGAAAACACACCACAGCTAAATAACAATAACCAGGTGAAGAACAGATTAATTTCTGTTTTCTGAGTCTACAAAACATTTTTGAGAAGGTCAGATAATGACAAGAGTTTAACAGATAAGCTAAAGTAGGCTAGACACTTGGGCTTTGTTCCAAAATCTAATAGTCACGGAACAATGTACTCTGCACTCCACGTTGCAATTTCAAAACAGTATGACATTAGCAAGTTGCTAAGCTAATGGCACAACCCTCTGAAGGCAGAAAAATACAAAAACCTGCACAAATATTGGAAAATAAGTCATAAAAAACTATTTAATTTCTCAACAAATAAAATATGGAAAACAACAAGATAAAAGCCAGTAATATAAATGTATGGTGTTATTGAGCTCCTTACAGTGCATTATGGGATTGTTTTATTGTGAACAATACATATGAAGCTGCCTTTGGCTAAATCAGAGAAAAAGCATATAGTGTTAATGGGTAAATAACCTACTAACACATGCTTAATAGTGAGTCAGACAAATGAACACAAAAGAACTATTTGCATGTGGGCATCATTAATGCCTCATTGTATTTAATGGTGCTTCCACCCATGAATGTGTGAAATAATTGGTCTTACCTGTAAAAAGCATGAGTCTCAGTGATCGCCCGGTACAGCCCGCTGGCTGCTCGATTACTGATCAGCTTAAACAGCAGGACCACACTGTCACTGGTTTCCTTGGTAACGGTTAAGTACACACTCTTTCCTGATTGCGTGGCAATTTGAATTATGGGATAGGATATCCTGCAATGAAGAAGACCAGTAAACATTAAGCAAAGGTAGCCCAAACTGATGTAAAGATACGGTTTTATTTCCATTTAATATCCCATAACTTTTCATTAAAAACATGAGGAAGAAATAAGCAGTTTAACATTATTGAAATGTTTTCAGGAAATAAAATCACAGGGGTTTGAAGTAAGTAGGTTACAACGTTTGCATTTTGTAGCTAAATTATTCCCTTAGAACTGCCACTGTACCGCGTTCTTACCTGTTAACCAGGGTGAAGTCCTCTCGACAGATAGCTATGCCCTCTGGCCCAATTCCAATAGCCAACCTTTGTCCTTCTGCATCCCGTGCCCAGTGCCACTCCACCCCATAATGCTCCAATGCCGACACCAGCTGCAGGGCCTGGTACTCCACAGAGCCCTGATTCAAACCCTCCAGAGCCTTGTGCCTGGCTATGATACTGCCAAGAAAAATGTAGAAAAATGTAACATTGCAGGCAGAAATGCACCACAAGACAATTATCTAATGCAGATAATTACTTTTATTTTATTATGGCTATTTGTTTTAAAATGCTTAAGGGGTTCACTCTTATGTGTCTAAAATTAAATGCTTGGAAATAAACCCCAATATAATCAGATACATAATCAGAACAGGGAAACAAAGGTATGATTTGACCAACAGCAATAACAAAGCATGACTGTAATTATCAATACAATTAAGAAATTGAAAAAGCCTTAGTTATCAGCCTTACAATATCACCCAAATACGCCTGATACCAATAATGAAAAAAGGTCAAAATTACAGAATAATGATATGGCAGGTGACATAATGTATGATTAATAAAAAACAATTACATTAGCCACTTAAATGAATGCATTAGTCTCAATTTGATCATCATTGTCATTTTTAACTTGCTGTTTAATCAATCCTCTATAATTGCATTTGATTAGGTCACCCATTATCTAACCTAAACAAGCTAAAGAGCTTAAAAAACGAAAGCAGACTAAAGTAATTAGTCAAACACCATTACAAGTGATTTGTTTACAGCACACTCCCCTGAAGAAGATGTTGAGAGTGTTAGCACACCGATTAGAGGTCAGCTTGCCAGACAGAACAGTGAGGCACAGATGAATCTGTCCTATAGAGTAGCACAAACAATCTCTTTATCAGCAATGCTCACTGGTAAACCCGTGTGTTCCTATGATTAGTCTGTTTCATTGTTCAATGTCTTTCCCACTACAGTTTTAAATGACCTTTACAACTCCAATTCCAGAGTGAAAATTTAATAGCTACTTGGAAAATGTAAACATTTAAATGTCAGTTGCTAAATTATGAAAGACTGAAATTACACCCATTTTCCCACTGCTATTGAGAAAATGCTACTGCTATTGTGCTTTTGTGAAAATACAGTAATCAGAATAATATTATCTGTTCATGCTGGTTAGTTTGGGTTGTCCAATTACAAGTAGGTTGTCAAATTACAAGTAGGTTGTCAAATTACATGTAGGTTGTCAAATTACATTTTTATTTAAGCTGCAATGCAGCATTCAAAATTTGTACATTGTAGAACATTACGGCGTGTTAACAAACAATTTGGTTTGTTTTTTTCATGCACCACATATCTCTGACTTTCCTAGAATTACAGGCCATAATCCCAATGCGTGTATGCAAATCCTGATCAAATTATAGTTGAATAAACATTTTAAATCTCAACATCTCTACCTCTATAGTCTTTATTGATTTGTATTCAATACCTTGCTTTGATTTGATCGCATCACAGGATTTTAAACCTACTGGATCTAAAAACACATAAAATGTGGTCAGAGTCACATGTGTGAAAGTGAAAGGAGCTGTGTTGTACCTGTTGATGGTTGCTTGGTTGGGCTCATTGCCGCAGAGTTCAGTGTACCAGTACTTGGCTGTGTTCTGGTTGTAGTCACCGAACTCGGCCTGGGCAAGGAGGGCACTAAGCTCCTCTGCTTGTTCCGAGCACATCCGCAGATGTCCACGATGCAGATCCTCTTTCACATGCATGAAAAACAGGTGTCTGGAAAGCAAAAGGGAGGGACAAAGAAACAAGACTGTTAGTTATGGATGGAAGCAGATGGCTGGTGGAAAAGTGAATGTTTTACATACAAGTATGGCGACAGGTGGTGTAGCAAAAAAGTGACTAAAGCAGGTGATGAACACATTACACACACAAAAACCTCTTTCATGCTCTTACGTACAATTCCACCCACTAGCTAGCTAACATAAGCCATGAAAAGATCCAATGCTACAACAGAAACATTCTTTAAAAAAGGAACAGAAAAAAACAAGAACAACCCAACAAACAATTGAAATAACAATGGTCAAATAAAAGCAGAAATGATGGTTTCGTTTCAATCCATGGTTACTTTCGCTTTGAAAACCACCCTAGAAGGAAATTCACACACTTGCCAACACACTACCATCCTTGTGACTAAAGCCTCTTATCTGCCCATGAAACAACCCATGTGGCTGTACAGCCTCTAGTGCACAATTCCAGCAGAATGTTAGCAAACGATAAGACTGCCGCCTCTCACTGCACATGAAACAACACTCACTACTCAATGCTCACAAATACTGACATAAGCTGACAAAAATCCCTGTAGCTGGTACACAGGAGTGTTAATTGTGCATTTATGAAGATGTGGTTTCTTGCTAGCTGTTTGTGGGATTATCAGTATTAGTTTTTTTTAGTGAAGAATGAGTCTCAAGGTTAAACCTTCCACAAAAAATAGGTTTCTTCTAAGCAAGGCCAGCAGCCATGAAAACTGTTGTTTTTTGATTTAACTACTTTTGACTGATTTTTATTGACCTTTATTGATCTTTTTTATTTCCTAAGGAAATGTTTTTCACCTTCAAAGAGTCAAATTACTTCCTGAACAGCAACAAATTTAGAGCGCTGTCGCTTTCACTGAATGCTGATTTCAACAAAGAAAAACTCCAAACTTCTTGAGAAAACCACGTTAGAAAAAAGCAAAAACACTTTATGAAATAAACAAGTAGCTATTTTATAAATAAATAAAGACCTTTAAGATGTAAATGAATAAATAATACAGGACAAACACAAATATTTGTGTTGCGTGCCTGAATCATATTTGAGTTCTGGAAAAAATGAGCTAAACTCTACCAGCTGTTTGTTATCTTGCAAACCTAACCGTCTACACCAACCTGTCTAACTGCTCCATGGGTGAAATGTTCTCTAAACCTTCTTTTTGTTTTCATCTTCTTGTGCTGTACAGTTAAGATAGGCTCAGATAAACAAACCAGCCTGGTTACATTACAAGCCCTTTTGTGCCTTTATGTTCATATAACACGAAACAGCAATTTTTGCATATCTGCCAAGGTGACGTTTTGAAACCAAACAGGGCTGATGTTTACCCCCCGCAAGCCTCTGTTCACGCCAGCCAAACAGAGGAGCATGGGAACACTATGCTCAGACTGGGCGATATTCCCACTCCATGTCTGCACGCAGGCGATGACTCTATAAAAACAAACAGCAGCGTATCAGTTCACACAGTGCTCCCCTAAACCGATAAACATTGACTTTGGCGGTTTTTCCCCTCACATGCTCTTTTCATCCAGGGAAAAAAGACATGGAGGTGGATTCATGGGCCACACAAATAAACAAGGCCTACAGTCTGACAAAGGGAGTCTCGCCCGGCCTGACGAGGCACTTCCTACAATGACATCATATGAATTACCTGGCAGGCAAAACAAAGGCAGTTAACAGAGGGAGGAGGGATAGGGGTTACTGGCGGTCAACTGCTCAAATGGATGCGCGCTACCAGTTCAGCCAAGCATGTTAGGTGACTAATCTTAGAAACACGCAGCTGTGCTGATGTAGCCACTCAGCATCAACAAGCCCCGACACACAACAGTCTCACTACAAGTCCAAGCAGCTGCTGTGAACGGAAATCTTCTATTTAAAAAACACTGAAAAACATTTGTTAGTGATTTCACAAGAGCATCTAAAAGTTAGCCAGAAAGATTTTGCATTAACAACAGCGTTCATAACAAAAATGCACACAAACTAATGCACAGCTTCTCATAGTTTCTCAAAGTTACCACCATTTGTCTCTCTGTAGCCTTTTCTCAGAATCACCACAGCACGTCAGAAGCCGCAAGCAAGGGTTGAGCACTGTTGAGTCTAACAGGCTTTGTGTGTGTATATATACACCTCATTACTGAATGAAATCATTGTGTTAAGATGTGGCAACACCTTTTAAATTTAAAACAAGTTCTCTTTAAATACACAAATAATCAGTGAAACTATGCAAATCAAACTAATTTAAATAATTTAACGCAGACATTATGAATCTTTTACTTTGATGACCCTGAAATCTCTCAAAACTGAGTCCTTCTGTGCAGACTGAGGCTGTGCAAAATAAAAAAAAAATGGAATAAAACCAGACAACGGCATTTGAATATTTCCCACAAAAAATGAAAACCACTTTGCAGCTGAAATATTTAGCATTTGATTATATAAGAAAGAATTCGATTAGAAACCTAGTCGGTACTTTCAGCTGACAAGAAATAGGTCATGGTGTGATATCTGACAGATCTTCAGTTTTGTGAAGCAGGCTTTTGTGTGCTTGAGGTTTGGGCTTTTATATGCTCTGCTCTTTCTGCAGAAGTTCCTCAGATGTCTGGCTGCAAAAAGAATCTCATGACAGACAGTGAGACTCATTTCAATTACACCACAGAGTTCAAAAAGTTTATGGCATCCTCAGTCTCTCCATCCTTCTGTTTTTTGGTCTTGAGGCTTAGCATGGCTTAGCAAAAACATCTCGTGACATTCAAGGGCCTAAATGAAATTTGACACTTGATAAAAATTTGTTGAGGACAAACCACTGTAATATAAACCAGGAAAAGTGTTAAGTGAAAAAAGATTAACAGGATTCTGAACACTATTTTTTCCTTACTAATCATTTTATCGGTTTCAGGCTATTGCAGGAGTTATTGTGCCGGACCCCCACACATCTGGCCCTCAACAAAGAACAAAACATTCCTCTGAAATGAAATGAGAAGCTTCTGCCCAGAGACAGCAACAAAGAGGCCAATTACACAGAGTTTCATTCTTTTCAGGCGCCCTTTAAAACAATGTGGTTTCAGAGTTAGTCAAATAACATTGCTCTGAGCCGTGTGGCGGGGGTTACTAGGAGTCAACGAACTTCAATAAACCCTGCCACCAGCCCAGTGCACTGCAGGTAAACATGTCCTGTTAAACTGGATCTGTGTATTAATCATCATTCGCCCAAACTTGAAAATTTTCTTAAATGAAATTTGATAAAAATAAAATGTGTTACACAAACGCCTCCGGTAAGTGCCAATTCAGTTTTGCAAACAGTAATGATACACAAACCAAGAAGCTGTGGGCAAAAAAATCCCCCACGTAAAATTGTGTGGCCAGACACCCAAAACTCTTTCCTGAATTATGCAGTTTAGCTCAGTTTAAGATATGTGTAGGTTACTATAGTTCATTTGCTGAGGTAGTTAAACCTGTTCTGATGTCATTATATATGTCTTCCAGTAAACTCAGTACAGCAGAGCTCTGGATTTCACGTAAACAGATATGAAAAAATACAGAGCTATGCATTCACATGACGACATACAATCCTCACCTAAAACATTAAAATCTCTGGTGTATTTGCACATGTATTTGCATTTTTATGCTATGGAAACATACACGTAAATATTACGTGTATAGGATATAGGAATGAACAGAAAACAAAAATAAAAAGGAGGGAAAATAATTAGCCTGACTCATTATTATTATTATTATTAAATAGGTAACTTCACACCAGTAGGCAATTGACTTGCTAGCCATGAGTTGTTTATCTGATTGACTTACAATCTACAATATTTTGTCATGCATTTAGCTGTTGTCTCATGTCATTGATTCTTTTTCTATTGAAAGGAGAGCAGAAAGAAGGCAGGATATCACATCATAAAAAAAATGGGATCTGGCAAAATTGCTAGCCAGATTCACACTCATGTGCTTGAGTGAGTGCCACAGCTCAATATTTCAAAGCATGTGCGACTGCCAGAATCCACATGGAACAATGTTACATGTAAACATTCTCATGTGGTAAGGAGGTAATCAGAATCTTACAGGGATTGCTGGTGGCCTGGTTGTTGGGATTAGATGGGGTGAGAGTTTTGTGCGAGAGGTTTGTCTGTTCATGTTCATACTGACCCTGAATAACACCTGATCACCAGTTTCAGCGGTCAACACCCAGGGCCCAGACTGTAACGATAACGAGAGCTGAGATCATGACAGCCTGCTTTGCATTTTTGGAGGCATAAAGAAAACCTGTGGTTGCTCAGGTTGGAGTCGAGTGAAAGTTTTCAAATTATTTGAATAGAAACCAAGAAGCCAGGGTTAAAGTGTATGCGCAAGATTTGATCTTTCAAGCGTTTTTGTACAGACTCGACTCGGGCCACAAAGATTAATGTTTAAAAAAAACACTCTCTTTCATTTAAAGTGTGCTGGGCCTCAGTGGATCAACAGGATCATTGAGTGCTGATGAGAATGTTAAATACTTAAGCCTTGAAAAACAATACAGCAGCCATTACGGCATGTCGTTCATGCCTGACTTGTGTAAAGAGTAACTGGTGCATACTTATAAACATGCTACCATGTTTACCATGTGAGAATTTTGAATTTAGAAAAGCTAGTATTAGGGAGTGTACATACTATAATTTATGCTACACAAAACAGATACTCAAACCGATTTTCACAGTGACACTGCGTTGCAAGGACATTGAGGAAACGCATGTGATGCAACCAAAGAGAACATTTTAATGAAGATCACAGGATTCATTGTGGGTGTTTAGTTGGGTTTTTGGAACTGTAATAAACCACTGTCCCCATTTTTTATTTCAATTTTAGCTTTTAACAAACTTAAAACGGATCACATTCCTATCTGTCTGCTCTGCCAGAGATTTTCTTAGTTTGAGAGCACCATTGATAGGAAAGTCTGTTTCCCGTCACGGAATCCAAAGAGTTTTAAAAAGTGTCAGATAACAAGTGACTTGACACAAGTATGAACATTATGTCTGATTTCACCTGCTGAAAATAGAGCTTTTCAGATTAAAAAATTTTTAAAATTAAAAATTCTACTCGTAAAAAGTAGAAATTTCAGAAATAGCATCTCTTAACTGATGGTGGGAGTGTTTGGGGTCAGGAGAAGGGGGTGGGGTGGCTATTATCCTTACAAGATCTAGTAATGCTCTAAGCAGGATTATGCTCTCGGGCTGGTGGTTATCTATAAACTGTGCCTCGTTTAGGCATTTTATCCAGTGTGTAATTAAAACAGCAGCACGGATGTCCAGGCACTGGACTCTGGTTGTTTCTGCTGACTCCGCTTGCCATTCTAGTAACTGAATGGCAATCATCCACCAGCACTTTGCAGGGAGGAAGAATATGGATCTATTTTTGGAAGATGCACTTATTCTAATGAACATGAAGGACTGTCATAATAACTGACTGCAGAGGCTAGTGTTTATTTAGTCCATTCTGAGTCTTATATAAGCGGCTTTTCGGCATTCAGAGGCCTGTGCACAGTTTAGTGCATCTTACATAATGAAGGGAACAGAGATAGGGTGGATAGAAGATGGAGAGAAAGTAAAAGCCTTGAGAGAGGTGCAGCCAAGGACAGAAACTGAATGCAGCAGGGGTCAGTGTGAGGCCCTTTTATTTTGCTACTTGGGCATCTGTAAGGCATATAGAGGTATTAAAAATCTGGCCAAGGTATATTTTGTACATTAATTGTATTACACTATAATAACCTACGTATCTTGTATTACATTTTCTCAGTCTTTCTGTTTTAATTAAAATTTATCTGTGCTCATTATTCCAAACAAATAAAATGGTCTTTGTAATCTCCCATTAAAATGTCATAACTTTCTCCTAGTTTGAATATACTTTTGGCTCACCAGTCTCTCCTTTCCAAATGCCTGGCCCCAATCTGGCATGAAGTGCTCACTTTTACAATCCAATAAACTCCCAAAGATAAAATTTAATTTCCAACCCACATTTTCTCCTTGTTGGATATCAACCTTCATTTGAAAATGTTACATATATTATATACAAGTAAAATGGATTACCAAGGCCATTTTATGGTTACATAAAAATACCATACTTCACAGTGTCTTGTAACACTGTGATACCATCACAGAACCACGGTACTGTCACAGCACTTTAAATAAGAGACGGCACAGGCCAAATTAGTCCCTCTCAAGCTTAGAACAGTCTGTTCCTGAGGGGCGTATGTGCGCTCATGAGCTCTATTTTAGTCATAAATCAACGCTTTAGTACTCTGTAGCAGTTACACAGGGACACATGTTCCCCTAAGGCTAAAAGGTGTTCACGCATTTCCAGATATAACATCAAACTAAGCACAAACTCTAGACGCAAAACGAAAGAGGAGAACAACAGACTTGATGCGCATGCACAACTCCACTTAAAACATTCTCTGAGGAGAAAACGATGCGACTTCAGGCTGCATTTATATGAGCTTGTTGTGAACGCATGCCAGAACTTACTCGCGGTTCACGTAGCGCGCAGTGGCAAACGGTGTCGAAGTAGGGGAGAGGTCATCACACAAAGGAGGTTAGAGAACATGACCCTGATGGCTGGAGGCTGGGACTCATCATGCATGCATGTGCGTGCACACACACAAATCCACAACAGTGCCAAAGAGGGAACAAAGGGCTGTTTTCATGCAACAGCAGGCAGAAATGCCAGGCAGTCATCTACAGTCTGCCACTGGTGTCACTTTCCCTATTTAGTCTATCATCACTCTGGTATTGTTCACAATGAGAAAGAGAAACTGTGAAAGTCTGTAAGAGGCAGTTTTGTTTGCAATAGCGTGCTACTTTAAAGGTCTTACTGCTTGCAGTGCATGTGATATCTGCGATTTGTACACTACATACTTTATTCTGACATAATATTAGATAAAAAGCAACTTTTTAGAGGGAACAGAATATCGAAGTAGGCAGTATTTAGTGTACACTTTTTGTGTGGCAGAAGCTGACAGAGTTCAGTGCTATTCTTCACGTTTCCTGTATCAATTGCTTCATCTTTGACTCCACAGTTTGTATCTCCTTTTTTCCCAACATTTCAGTCTTCACACTACAAGTAGTTTAAATGCCCATTTGGAACCCTATCCAGGGTGCCTTAACAGCTCAAATGATACCACATGTGGCGGCCCTAGAGGTGTGATGTCCCTCCACCCTGCATTAAGTCTTGTGGAATAAAAGCACAACACGTGCAGCTTTCAATTAGCAGACAGAGTTTCTCCAGCAAACCCCTGCCATCTGTCAGTGACTCCCGCTAATCTCCCACAGGTCACCGGAAGCCCAAGCAAACCGCCCCCTGAACCAAAAACTCTAAACTCTTTTAAATCACAAAGGACACTGAAAGGACACTGTCCAGTAACTGGGAAACGGAAGCAAACATACAGGCACATGCCGCCCTGCCAGAGCCATTCTGCAGAGGGACCGGCTGTGGGAATGCCCAGGGAGTTGTCAAACCATTGCACTTTAATTTAATGAAAAGAACCCAGTCGAGTTTGGAGCGAACAGAACATCAGACTACAAAACGGGCCACCCCCCAGATAGCAGAACGCAGCAGGTACTGGCAGAGGCAAAGGTTTGCCCTGGGGTCAAATATCATAAGCTACAAGCTACAGTTCAACCCACTGCCTAGCAAAGCCATGCAAAATCTGATGCTAATGAACAACAAATGAGCAGGTCATGTGATGCCCTATTTATAACATCAAAAACGGAGAAACAACAGTCAGAGGAAAGAGCTCATTGACACCTGTGTCAGCCCCTGTTTAACATATACAAACTTGTTTTTAAGATCAGTAACCTGACAGAAAACTGGTGCAATTTCCATAACAAGCATTTTAACTTATCCTCAGTGACTTTAGGAGAGTTTGAGAACCAAACACAATTAAATTTGATGTATGTATGAGTGGTAAACACGAAGGCACATTCCAAAGCTTTCGATTCTTTATAATTTCAGTTCAGAAAAGAAAGCAAAACAGAGACGGTATATTTTCAGTCATTATTAAAAAGGAATGTTCCTGGTTCAACTTGTCTGTCAGTCAGACAGTTAACAAATTAGATGAAGCTCTAGGTTTTTTTTACAAAAGTCATTCTGCACAAGCTACACTATCACGCTACTCTCATGTTATGTCTTATAGTTAGGCTTACAACTGTGTTTTAAATGGCTTTAAAAAATACTAAGAGATACGCCAAAATATGTGATGCTTAACATTGCTGTATAAAGTTAATGAAAACACACAGTCTGTGATACTGAATAAAAGTACATGAGGGGCAGTGACTCAGCCAGTCTCTGGGGGTTTGAGTCTTTGAGCTGGGGATCATATTTCCTGCTGCTCTTCACAGCACAATGACCTACAGTAACCCACAGCGAGAAGGGTTACTACAGGACAAACCACTGTACTGGGGTATAGAAACAGAAACCTTACAGGCTACTGTGCACAGTCTCTCTCATTCTCTTTCTCTACCCAAGACACATGACTTCAGCTGATGTGTATCTGAAAACCAGTATTGCATAATGAATATTTAATATATAACATGCCCTAGATTTTTGCTGTTATATCTTAACACAGTCACGTTCACTGCTTAAACCATCCCATAATTCACATAACATATATTGAATGGAGGAAATTTCTTCTCCCCCACACCCACACCCCCCCACAAAATACTCATACACCCACTTATTCGGTCTTCTGGACCATTTTTGTCAAACATCCTCTTTTCACTGTACGACAAGCAGAAGTTTACAGAAATGTGGTTAAGTGCCCACAACCGATGCCACAATCTTGTCACTTCCTCAAACAATGACTATTTTCCTCTCAGCAGATTGCATGTTGCCCACATGTTTGTTCATACCTTGTCTGCTCCTGCAGAATAAGGTGAGGCTCCACAAAAAACTTCACCCGGAGTCTCAGTCTGCAGGGCGTGAGGTTGTCCATCTGCTGTGAGATTCTGTTCCTCAGGTTCAGCCACAGGTTTTCTCCTTTGCTGCCGGAAAACTGCAGCCCAAAGTAATCCACCTCTATTATTCCCAACTTCCGACATACCTGTCACCAAAATGAAACAGAGGCTCACTTTTACCATTTTTAATAGGCTTTATTAATATTTGTCTTGTTTTAAGAATGCTCACATTTGTCTAAGGACAGCGTATCTTAAATGTAGGTCTTGTGAAGGAAAGTAGGTCATAGGTCTTCTGCAAAACCAAAGCCAATAGAAGTTGCACCACTGACATTAAACTTGTCTTTATTCACAACGTCTGAACATGCACAAACAATTTTTTTAAACAAACATCACTACTGTTTTTCTTGTATTCAAACTTTTCCCATTTGGGTGAAATGCCATTTCTTAATTTAAAAATACAAAGTGAACAGTGTAGCTTGTGTGAATTGTTCGATGTACAATATACAATTTTCCCAGAAGTCCCAGCGGGCGATTATTTCCCCACAGTCATTATGTAACCTTTATAAAGCCTCTGTGACATGAAAAAACCTTCAAAAGGGCAAAACTGATGTGCTGTAGATCAGCATTAAAACTGGTGATGCACTATTTTGTGGACAGGATGTTAAGTTTATAGAAATAACCAGCAAACGACATGCTGAAATGAGAGAAGAATTAATCCTACTTTGACTCTTTATGAAAACACTGTGTGAAAATTACAATATGCAAACCTGATTCATTTATTTTATTAACAAATAAACCTTTTCTTATTGTAGAAAAGGAAGTTTAAATCTGCCTCTTAAAACATGTACAAAAGTGCCTCTTAAACATGTACAAAATGTTTCATTAAACATTGCAATGCAAACCACTTCTGTAATTTAGATATGAAGAGGTAGAGCACCTCCGTGCATGATTCACACGCATGGGCTGCAGCGAATGAACTTTAGTAACCTCGACCATGCCGTCAGATCGCACATGCAAAAACCAAACTTCTGTTTGAACCACCCTAAACATCATCCTTTAAATAAAATTGGAGTTAAGTTAAAAGCACAACACGTTGCCTCTCTGATCCCGCCATTTAATAATTTTAAATAGTGTATCTGGTTTAATTAAGCAGCGTCATGCAAGATCAAATGTGAACGTAACAACCCTTTAAAAACATATGAAATATAATTTCAGAATTATTCTCTTAAAAAACTCAAAACAATCAAACAGATCACAATATTTATTTTTCACTGTGACTCGTATGAACTCCATCAGTCAGCCACCAGTCTACAGGTTTGTTTTCCTGTATCTCTTTCTATTTGTAAACGTAATATTGAACAAATGTGGATCGCTCACAACGCACAATTAAAAACACTGATAACAAACACACGTTTTCACTGAGTTTGCATGTTTAACCTAACAAAAACGCAGGTTTACTGAGACTTGAAATGATAGCATTACCTTATTCAGACAGTCCTCTCCGTTTGCCTTAGCGTCCACTTCTATCTCCATCACCACCGAATCCGGTCGAGTTACATGGCAAAGCATTTTGGAGAGGAGTTTTGTCTTTGGTCTGCCTGTCTTTTATGATAAACAATAAAAACAGCTCGCACTGTTGTCTTCTATAGGAACCCTACATCACCCCTCGATCACTTTCTTTTACCCTTTTCTTTATCTCTCTGGCTCAGCGCTTCCCTGCTCTATATTAAAGAGCCACAATCTAAACCCCGCCCACTCACATAACAGCCAATCACATTGAGGAGTATCAGAAAACACACACACACACACACACACACACACACACACACACACACACACACACACACACACACAGCAAACGCTGACAGACACAGGACTTCTGACACGCTCACTTAGTAGTGTATACCCTAGACGCCACTTAGCGTCCCCTAGCGATGGGTTATAATGAACGCGACACACAGGACATTTCTATATTTTATTATTTAATTAATTTATTATTTTTATTTGTATTTATTTTGTATATATTTTGCAACAAATGTAATATGTAATTAAATTGGCACATTGAATTGCAATAAATGTTTAAACAAATTTCATTGTCTTTTATAGTTTTCTATTTATTTACCTAATTTCGTTATCCACCTTTTAATTAAACTTTTTGTAAGTGTGCAATCACAATAAATATGCACCATAAAAGGTTTCTCAAATCTAAAAAGTTTGTCTATTTATCCATTAAGGAAATAATCACTTGATCACATTTATACAGGTCCTTTTCAGAAAATTAGCATATTGTGATAAAGTTCATTATTTTCTGTAATGTACTGATAAACATTAGACTTTCATATATTTTAGATTCAT